>VOMN01022264.1:0-16946 GCA_014899125.1 Orchestia grillus | reverse complement strand
CTTCAAGACGAAGCTGGATAACTTTCTACAAACTATCCCCGAGAGGACTCCCTTGCCTCACTATTTTCTAACGGCAGAGGGAAACGGCCTCATTCAACAGCTCGTTGATCTGCGAAGGCACACCATGCACACAAAGCGGCGGCACCAGTGTGGTCTAGGCGCGACGGCCGAAACATCTCTAAGTACATCCAAGTAAGTACTAAGTAAGAACTGTAATTCTTTCTCTCATTTCTTACGAGCTCGATGATATGAAATGATATTGCAAACGGTTTTAAAACTATAAACTTCATTGCATCTCATGTGTTGTTGAGTCACGCATGTGTTCAACACCTTCACTCTGACATGAATGTGTATCTCATGTCAGAACGAAGATTATTTCTCATACTTATTCATTTTTATCTAACTGTTCTTTAGTACTTATAAACTTAGATGCGCTTTTTGGTGCGGTTATATGAGGGACATAAAAACTCATTTAATGCCTTATATTTTTCTAGCGATGAAAACATGCAGCGAGCAGGGATAGGCCAACGCTGCTCCTGAGGTATGTATTCTCAGAGTAATGCGTTACGGAGACGATCATTCTTGAAGTGGGTCACTTGTATACTTGAAGAAAGTACACAAATTCACTCAAATGAGAATTGGAGTCCTTAACGGCGAGCGAGATTCATTGCATTGGTGTCCTCACTGACCACATAGTTTTGTAAACATAATTATTATGCAAGATCATCACCTTTCATCTGAAATAATTGAAGCTGTTCTTACACATTAAAATAATTCTACGAGAAAGTATGGACTTGAAGTTATTCAAAATACGTAAAAGTTCACATTTGTGTGCTGAAAACTTCAAAACATTGACGTTTGTCAGCTTCTCGTTTTGCGAGACTAAGTCAAATTACTTTCTTCACGAACATTGGAACTTGAAACTCTCATGCCCATTCCGTGATTAACATTTATTTTACTGTATCTATGTATGTACTCACTCGACGGATTATCCTGATTTTACATTGGAAAGTGTTCTACATTTACATAAATAAGCCTTCCTTTTTTGATTTCATGGTCTAAGAATGCATCGTTCTGCCGTGAGGCTTCTTCTTATCTGATATTCCTAATCTAGCTGGCTTCGTTTGTACGTCAGCAAGTCTCTCTGATATGAAGCAGATCGATTTATGTATTTTCCTTGTATTCTTGGGCATCAGTTTTTATCTGCGGTGTGACGCGCGCTTGCAAGAAAGTTTTATTGACTTCCGTACGACTGCGCAGGTCTGAGACTTGCGTGCGCGACTGACGCTCTCACCTGACGTACCTCGCCACACCCTCACGTCCGACGTCCGCCTCAGCTCAGCCTAATTCATTGCCAGCGATAAACTTGTATATTAATCTATAAAAGTACAGGGGTAGGTAAAATTATAGATAATTCTAGAAGATCCAGCGAGAAAGTTAGACAGGGAATATGTTTCGTTTGGAAGTTACGGCACCCTTAGTTTCGAAGGTCGTTCATTGCACACGAGCCTCACATGCTATCTAGCTCACATACTCCATTCATTGTGAGAGCGAAACCTTGCCTGATGCAAATGTACGGGAAAAAGAGTGTTTTCCCACAAAAAAAATCAAACTTTCTTCACAGTTTTTACTTTTACTTCCTTCATTTGACGAAATTTAAACAAAAATGAACTCGACGAGGAATTTCGTCTCAGGTAGCGATATGAATTCTTTTCCAGACTGGTGACTTTTAGAATGAGAATACAGAGCTAGAATGAAGACCTCGGAGAGTTGGTGTTGTTTGCTACAACCGAACAAAGCATCAAGTATCATTAACTCAACGATAAATTAGAAGTTCTAATAGCAACGCAGATGTATCTAATTCGGAGGCAAAGTCACTTAATTCGGAAGCAAAGTTATCAGGCTATAACATACCAGCACGTTCTGGGTATCAACTAACCATTTGCGATCGTTGATTATCCCACATGTGAACAAATAATGAACATGTACGTGTCTTTCCCCACGTATATCAATAATTTATTTTACGATGCGCAATTACGAATGGGCAATGAAGAACAGAGTAGAGAGTATGTATGCACAAATTTTTTGTGCATCGTTAGCTCATTTATTTGGTGGTTATTTCCCTTTCAAACAAAGTAGTCAGACCCAAAGCGCTCACCTATGATTTATCATGAAATTTTATTAATAATCCAGGATAAAACACTCGATACGGAAATACGTAGTATCCAGTTCGCGGTGAGAGAGATGAGACAGAGATAACATAGTCTCATCTGCACTGTCCGTTTGAGACAGCCAATACAGAAGTAACACAGTTCACTGTCCGTCTGAGACAGCCAATACAGAGGTAACACAGTCCACTGTCCGTCTGAGACAGACAATACAGAAGTAACACAGTCCACTGTCCGTCTGAGACAGCTCATACAGAGGTGTAACACAGGCCGCTGTCCGTCAGAGACAGCTCATACAGAGGTAACAAACTGCACTGTCCGTCTGGGACAGCTCATACAAAGGTAACACAGTCCACTGTTGGTGTGAGACACGAGACATAACGACGGAGCCTCCATGAACAAGCGGAGAACAGCATTTTTACGAGATTTGCTTCACCAACGCGCAGAGAGAGAGCAATGAGTGGATGTCCACTTCACTTAGAATACACTACTTTCGTTTGGGTCTCCTGCTGGTTAGGTTGTGTTCATGTTAGACTTACAAAGGGGTTCATTTCAAATCTGGGATATTATTTGAACAACTCTTTAATGTTGATAAATATGCGTAGAATCATTTGAACACACGCTTTAGACCTGCAGACCTGTCAGCAGGAACAAGTGAGATGACAGCTCAAGCAAATTACGATTCTTAAATATTTGCTATTCCACTATACATGAATGTTTAATGTATTGCTTAGTGTCTGTGCATAAGCATGCTTACACTCCGATGTTTATCAAATTCATGCACGGTGCTTACGGTTGTACCTGAAACTGCAATTAATAATGTGCAGTTATTTCTTAAATTTCCTTCGTAACTGAATGCCCAGGTGCAATTTTCATAAAATATGTTACTGGGTTGATATAAAAAATTTATTCATACATGTGCGGTGAATACTGATTTTCACTTAATTTAGCTGAGTAAGTTAGTAATACATCACTTGTTAGATTACATTAGAAATGTGGCTACGGTTGACGAAGACAACCTTGGGTTATTGTGGGTGTCGTAATCGAGAAATACAAGAGATACCCTAAAATTATCCGATTTTACGGCAATATAACAACTTAGCTTCAAGTGCCATTCTCGCGGTATTTTTGATAAGCCCCTCAGCACATATTGTTTTCAAAGTAGCGAACATGCATCCACTTTTATTGTACGCTCTGTGCTATTCAGATGCGATGACTTGAAATTAAAATAGAAACCCAAAACGTGCACCGCAGAGCCGTTTACACACCACATTCACGGTGAAAAAATTATTTATTTCATCGATAAATGTAAATCATACCGCAAAATTAACAAAAATCTGAATGGAATTTGTACCTTACGACGATACTAGTTCTTGAAGTCAATATAATTTTAATCGTTCACATAGTAGGCATAAATTTTTGAAAATTTTACCTTAACGTACTAAAATAATTCTTTTAGTAAATGCCAACTGGTGCTCTGCACATCCCTTGACTTTAAGTATTTTTAGCTCAAAATTTCCGAGCAAATTATTCCAAAGGAAATCACCAAGGCTGATATACGAGTATGTCTTAAAAAATATATTTTCAAATGTTTTCGCTTGAATCTATCACCAGTTACGATATGTCAAAAATGTAACTTAATTGAAAAGTTTTAAAGTTGAGCATACAGCTAATCAAAAACGAGAGAAAATACTTTTTAGTGTTTTTTATTAACGGCAACTTCTTTTCAACCCCTGCACATTGCTTTTCGAGGTTGCGTTGCGTATCTTCGCAGCTCGCAATCGTTAGATATTGCCGGTATCTTTAGAAATGGCGTAAGCGTAGCGCTTTATGATAAAGTAAACGCTATTCACAGGCTGTTTGTAGAAGAAGTAGGAGCTCATTGTGCCCCACAGGCCCCGAAAACAAGAAAAAACGAGGGTTCATCCGTTCTACTTTTTGTGGAACGATAGAAACTCCTTACTGAAAATCCCTTGGTTGAGTAATTCACATTCAATCGTGACTTGTATGGAAATAAAATTTTGCACACTGTATATGAGGTGAATTTCACTGTGAATTTCAGCATATTACTAAACGAGAAGAATATTGCATAACATTTTCATTATGCGACAATGTAAGGGCAGCCTAGGAGGAAGTGCCTCAACTGAGATCGGCGAGCATTTTCGAACAGTATCACGGCAACGAGCATTCGTCAGTTGGTGTCTCCATTTGTATAAATAACGAGGTAGTTTGAAAGGCCAATCATCTGTATGATTCCTTTGAAGTTGAAGTTTCTTGCCGTTTCCAAATTATTTGCGAGTGTGGGCACAATAGGAGCTTCCCTTGGTGACCTCGACTGTTTACGAGCTGGAGAGGTTTACGTAACCCCGGTCCCTGTAGGTCAAGGGTAGGGGCTGCGTCACGAAACGGCTTAACTCTACGTAGGTATTCTAACTCATCAGAATTACACATCTTTATAACTTAAAGACGTATGAAATCATTGATATATGTTTACGTAGCTATTGTATATTGAATTCTGATGCCTAGACGTTGAATAATAAGGATTTGCTCTTTAATGGATCACATGAGTCAGAGGCACCGATGGCGTGAAAGCTTGTACCCCTCTCCCGCCACCTGACCTTTGCTGCACCACCCTGTACGACCCACACTCGCAGAATTTTTTTGTATTTTAACCGATCGGTGTCAATTATAAAAATCTGTATCTCATCTTCGACTGACCTACCGACTAAAGATATCTTTTTGCGCTGACTGTCAAAAGCCCTTCAAGAAAGAATCATGCAATTATTCAATCGATATAGACAGGCTACTATAGAAGAGAGGGCTATAAGATAGGTTCTGATATCGAATCATGGCTTAAAAAATATTGATTGGGAGGGTAAATTGAAATTATAAATATTCCTGCTGCAAAGTATCGAAGCCCCAATTCTAAAGAATTCATTCATGTTAAAATGGATAATTTTTTTCCCGACATGTCAAATATCTTAGTGTTGTCTTTTACTGTTTCATTTCACGCCTTCAAAGTTTACCCTATCATTACTGTAGGAGTAACCTTTGCCTCGTCGTACCGTAAAACTGGCGATCTTCCCGTCAGATGTACTGCCCCGTTCCCTTTGCAGGAGGGTGGTGACTCATGCACTGCACTTGTGGAGGTGAAGCATCTGGGTTTGCACAAAAAAACTTCCCCTGTGTCCGGAAGACAGGTATTCGTTCGTGGCTTCGTTTCCAAACAGTAACAATGTTCTATTTTGATGTCCGAGCGTTGAGTTGCACTACCTTTAACACCACGGAAGCCTTGGTTTGTTAAGGCGGGCATTACGAACCTGTGCACTTAGGAACTCTGAAGGATCGTTAGCACCAAATTTTAATGTTCGACATGTTTTTCAAAGTTTATTTCTTAAAATGGTGAGATAATCTATTTTCAGGCTCGTGTATCTTTAAGGTAATTAAATCTTTATTTTAAGTTAGTGCCTATGAGTGTCTAAATTTTTACCCAGAGCAGACCTCTTCACTCTTAGGAGAGCTTTTTGAAGACTTTCGGAGGTAAATTAAATTTATTTCCTGGGGTTTAGTGCTGATGTAAAAATCAGTATTTTTCACATCAAATCTGCAGAGTGTATTTTAGGTTACGAACAAATCAATCATCATGATTCTCCAGGGTGAGAGGGTTATTTGAGGATATTTTAGTATGTTAAATAATATTTTAGCAAAAACTAATATACTTGAATCAAATTTGTACAAACATTTTTGTTGATACTTTTTATCAAATTATTCTATGAAAGCTACATTTCTCATGATTGACTACTTTTATGCAAGTCCAAAACCATTGACAAGCTGAAATTAAGTAGTCATTCATTTCGGACATCCTCTGGAAAATGACAGCCTTCAGTAAAGCTATGGTACTATGCGAATGTCGATTAGTCCCCTTTTCATCAACAAGGCTCCACACGTAATAGTCAATAGGCTTTAAATCTGGCGAGTTTGGAGACCACAAATTAGGGTCAATTGATCAGAAAGTTTTCATAAAACCATTCTTGGGTTACTACGCTTTGTGAAAAGGTACCAAGTCTTTCTGAAAAATGTACGGCCTTACATTGAATACTTTATCCATCCTGAGTTTCACAACCGTTTTTAGAACCTGTTTAGAATCCAATAATATCAACCTTAAAACCCTGTAAGGTAGCATGACTTGACTTTCACTAATGCGAACTCCTAAAACCATCATAGTTGCAGTTAAAACAACTATGATTGCAAGTCTTGTCATTTCTCAGGTTAACATCATAATTTAATGGGGTAATTTGAACTAGAAAATAATATTATAAATGATTCGAGTGAGTAATGAACATAATACAACATGCCCTCAAATAGCCCTCACGCCATGTATGCGGCTTAGATCATGAACTTTCTCAGCCGAAATAAAAAAACATTTTCTTATCTACGTAAGTAAGCGATCTTGACAGTTCATGCCTATAATCAAGATAAATAAAATTGACAAGGTTGCCACGTGAACTAAATACAGCCGGCGTGTAAGTCACTTTTTGTCATGGCCATGACTTATGTGATCGGAAGAAGTCTTCATGTTCTCGAACTTACCTCTCAAGATTATCGCACAACAACGATGTTCTATGGCTGCATTTATTTTTGCTCTGCATGATTGACATACACGGCCGAAGGGAAAACATACAAACTCACATCGCGGTTCAGTTCGTAACTTCCCCATCCCGCTGAAATAATTTATTAAAAGTAAAACAGTATTCAACGATTCATTATCGACGAAAAGAATAGTTCACGATTGAAAATGGTGGTGCAGTGGAAACACGAGTGAGTCCTGCACCCTCCGACTGGGTCAAGGTCGATACTTGCAAGCGGACGATGCATCATCGAACAGACGGACTTCGGCAGCCCTACGAATGAGCTCTTCAATGAACTAAATTGAAAGTTAACCACTTTTCCACATTATTTTATGATAGTAGTTTAGAATATGCTTTTGTTATATGAATTAATGATGATGTTGGAAGGATCAATCGACCAGGTGACTCTGGACAAGGCCGCCGCGACGCCTGCATTCAGGGGCGACAGCGAATCTTGTGTCTCATCTGCGTCGTTTCCGGGATGAAGCAAGCAAGGCTGGACCTTTAGAACAACTGCGCCAGCTGACGCTGCCGACCAGGCCTGGGCACAAGCTGATTAGAATTGAGAAACTCTCTAGGATATGCAAGGTGTTTTTTTTAATGGAAAATATCGTTCACGAACGTCACGTGTGAAATATATTACTCTCACCTCACCACGTAGAGGTCAAGTTCCAGCAGCGCCAATTCTGCCGGCAATCCGCTGGGCAAAAAATGGGTACATAAATCTACTGAGGATGCATTGATAAAAGGTGGTAACACTTGAGACCACAGTTAAGGTCTTCTTTCGTTTTTTACAAAAAGGGAGTTGTTTCATTTTTAAATCAACAAGTTTGTGAAAATTTACAGATTAAATCATTATTTACAGATTGAACGCTCCTACACCCTTACAGATAGATCTAGTATCATTTTCTTAAAGAATGGATTTATACCAATTTATTTTCTAAGCTTTAAATTCATAACAGCGCAACGCACGCTTTCTCTGAACATTCGGTGTGACCCCAATCGCTCCAAGTCATTTATAAGATGACTTCTCAGGTTGGAAAATCATTTCCATTTCGCTTCATTAAAATTTGTTGCAAATTTTTCACTCGTACTAAATTTTCAATGACCATAAAACTGTAGTTTCTCTGTGTTGACTCACTTTCATCGGATGGTCAGTATTATCAGTTCTCAAGAGACTCGGTCTAGATTAGGACGGAAATGCAGCACACGAGATGAAGGTCTAATCGTAACGTCACTAATGCTGCCAGGGTTCAATTTAAAGTAAGGGACTTAACGGATTGAGATATGCTCTAACTTCTCTGGACTATAAAATTATAAAGTTCGTTCGTAAAATTCACTAATACTTTTATCTCTGTGTGTTCTTAGTCTTTATCCACAGCACAAACCCTTTACTTTGGCGTGAGCGCAAGAAGTTCGATAACAATGTGAGTTACTATTTATTATATTAAAGACATGAGTTGCTTAATTCTTCAACTTATGAAATAGGAAGCATAATATTTTTCAAAGTTTACTCATGTTGAGTGCATTCAGTTTTGCAAAGTTAGCCATTCTGCGACGTATTTAACCAATTTGCACGACTACTGACCGAGAACAACTTTCACCAGCAGCCAAATCCGATGGAAGAATGTTGAACCAGCCGTTCACCGCGCCGTTAATTTGGTCTCTGTGTTTGCTTGATCCTATAACTGCTGAACCATCCCTAATGCGTTTCAAATTGATGAGATTTTCGTTACTATTTTTTATTTGTGGACAGGAGTTTAAGTTTGGCACAGAGCTCTCTCGTTTGTTTTTATGAAAAGGGTTGAGGTTATATTCATGCTCCTCAAAACTGAACTTAAACATTGAGGCCTGATCTACTGATTCAAGTTTCTAATGTATTTCTTGTTTTCACCGTCACTACGTCAACACTTAATTGTTAAAGTTTACTTACCTGATCATTGGCTATTTCAAATAATGGAAAGTAATTAATTTCTTCGATAATATCTTTACAAATATAAATAAATAAAAGTTAAATACAAGATGTTTGATGCGCTTCCGAAGGGATCAAAAGTTGCAGAATAATTTTATGAATGGGAATATTTTTCACAGAACCATTTGATTAATGTAAATATCTTAAGAGGGATCTCAAGCTCATCTAACAACACATGCTATACTGTGGAGCACTTATGAGCTTAGCGACAGAATTTAAAAGACTTTTTAATGTTATTTTATAATCAGCATGAGCTGATTTGGCGTCAAAAAGTGGAGTCAAAATGGATTTCAGGACATAAGAATCTTAGGTCATCCACACAGAAAACCTTCATAACGGGCAGCTATGCATTTCTTTCTCGTTCATTATACATAATAAATTGAGCTCCAGTGAGCTTCAGTGAGAAAGGTAATATCGGTTAGTTCCCTTTCGAAATCTGTTCGATTTGAAATTTACAGCTGATCTTGGCTTATATGTTTTTTCTGTTGTATTAAAACACATTGACACCATAGTTATCATAATAGAAAAATTCAATCAAACTCAATGATCGCTAAAACGCATCTTCTTAATTCTTTACAAGTTACTTTAAAATATTGGAAAAAATTGGAGTAGAAGTAAAAGAGGTATAAACTGATTGTTATAAATTGAGTCAAATATGTCTTAAAATAAATTATTCAAGTTTTTCGAAGTAAGTTTTTGACATTTTTTAAACCCATCTGACATCTCTCTATTGTACTACATGCTTTAAAAATAGACGTAAAAATATTAATTCCAGTAGTCTATCAACAATTTGTATTTCAAAATATTAATGAATTTCCTGATCAGTATATACTCGGAGATTTAATTATCGTAGGTTTCAATACATCGTATAATAATATGTATCGTAGATTTCAATCTTAATACAGATTTAAAACTTTAAACTTTGGATCACAAACTTAGCATAAAGATGTTTAAATACGAGCCTGTAAAAACTTATCCTTTCCAAGCTAGCCAGTTTTTACAGTCGTTATTTTTCATACTTGAGACATAGCTATCATAATTGAGTTGAGCCTTTTGTCTATGAAAATCCAAGGTTCTTATACTCAGTCACCTTTTCCAGAGTAGCACCATTACGAGTAACGAAGATCATCTAAGAAATCAATTTTCAAGAAACGAGTTTACGTTGAGCCTGTATAAGCAACAGCCTTCTGTATCACCATCCTGCCCAACAAGGCTTCTGTTGGTGCGGAGGCGCGGGCTCAGGCTCTCTCATATTTACTGTAAGCAACGTAAAAGGCGCCATTATTGGACGTGAACATCGAATGAGCATCTCATGAGTAAGCAACAAATGAGTGGGTTGATACGTTAAAAATGGTTATGGAAGACAATGAGTCAAACACTGATTCTTGAGGACCTCCGGCAGTTGAATACTTTGATAATAGGTGATCATGCACCTTCTTTTTTATATATTATTTGAATGAACTAATGCGAAAACGAATTGGATTATTTAAATTACCATAATGTAAAAATCCTGTTAAAAAACTCGAAGGAGGAAACGAGCAGACCTTTCTTTCTAAAAAAAAGAAACAGGAAATTTTGTTGAGTGATATTTTCGAGGCAAACGTTGACTGCAGAGAAAACTGTTTCGGTTGTTTTTTCACAAATCTGAAATCTTTACACCGAATAAATGATCGTACTGTAGAGTTGATCTTATCTATCTATCTTATCTATCTGTGTGGGGAAGAAAATCATTTGAAAAACGTTTTATATTGCAATCACTTTCAATGGAAAGGACTCTTGCTATTTTTAAAATCTAAGTCATTGCTTCAAAATTGTGATAAAAGTGAAGGTTTTTGCATAGTAAAACAAAAAACCGCAGGCGAATATTATTGAACAATATCCATTGAAATTGAAAATTCATTGTCTACTTCATCATACAATTTTTATCAAAATGTTATCCAGTTTAACGTAGACGGTTTTCCATGAAAATGTACATTATTTATTTTTTAGACACCTGTGAGAAAAGAGAAACAAAAGTTTTAAAAGGGAGAAACATAATAGACCTACTAGTCCATGTCAGCAACATTGAAATTTTCTGTGACCGAATCTTTAAAAAAATTAAAACGATTTAAAGTCAATCGGTTTTATCTCAGTCAAACAAAAAAGCACAATTTTAAAAATCCTCTGCTTACCTTAGTTAACTATTTTGAAAATAATATATTCACAACATTTCGAAGCTACAGTGAGACATCCGAGCTTTCAGAATGTTATCCGAATGTTATATTTTTATTTGTTGTTTCCGATTTTTACGATATTGATAACAATGATTTGAACACTGATTAAGCTTCTTATCACAGTGACTCTTGATAGCATGACTCCGAAATACTTTGTCATTTTATATGTGAGATGATTTTTTTTGTATAAATTACTGTTCAACACTGTTTTCAATTTTTTCTTTGTGTACAAAATGCAGTTCTGTTTCCCTTTAAACCAACTCATTTAGTTCCTGTAACTTACTTACCTGAGTGTAACTTCAAGCCTTTTTTTGTTGTTAATAATTGATGTGCTGTAAATTAAACGCCGTCATTTCTATATAGGTTGCCCTAGAAGCCTTGTAGCTNGTAAACCTGTATCTGATGTAAATTACTTGTAAATAAATGTTTACACATGTTTAAACATGTTTTACTTCACACTACTTTTACATTCATGGAGTAACAAACCTTACCTTTTTCAGCTAGCTTAGCTCAAATTTTAGGAAATTTCATGGTACGGAAGTCATTAAAAGATAATTTGAAGGTTTTGGATTACCCATTTCTCTCATTGCTGTGGTGGAAACTAAATAGGATCAATAGATGATTGAATCAAAATATAACAATTTGAAAAGTTAAAGTTGTTCAAATTTAGTTTGAAGGCTTCAGAGCAGATGATTTCAATTAACGCATGGGAAAGGCTAATTATATTGAAACCTTTGGCTCAGAAGTGTGTTTAGAATCTTTAGTACATTTTCACGGGCTTTTGAAGTAATTTAGAAAATCTTTGAACAAATCTGGCAGCTAAGTCGATGCCTTATGCTTGTGATACAAGTTATCATTTTGTCACTATCATCCACAGGGCTGCTAATGGTAGACCTCTTAAGCAAATCATACCAAGTTCACAGGAAGCAGTTTAACGTCTGTGTAATTTGCGTGCCATTCTAATTATTGCGTGCCGCTCTAAAGTGAGAAAACAGAACGTAGAACCGAACACCACACCGACCGGTCCTGGTCTGCGTAGGGTCATTTCTTCTTCCGTAGTACTGAAGTGAATTTTGAAAATAGAACAGATTTACTGGAAGTTATTGGGTCATGATGTGTCGCAAACTGAGTCTCACATAACCAATGAACAGATTGAAATTCCGCATTGCGTAATACCAACTACGAATCAACGAGAGACGAAAATTCCTTTCTGACGCAGAACTACCTTGTAGCTCACAAAAAGTTTCAAACAAAAATTTAACTAATAAGAGAATAATTTTTTTAGAATCCTGTTGGTATAATGAATAGCACTGTGTTATGTGGTCATCTATGGTTTAAGGAGGACCTATCAGTGCCAACTTGTAAATGCACATTTGGCAAAAAGTGAAACTGTTTGGAAATATCATTTGATTTAAAGTTCCGCTCATCAACTAATTCATTGATGCAGGAAACTTTCATGTCACAAACGAAACGGTTGAATTCCCAAAACACGGAATATGTTGAAAAATTATTCTGACACAGAGCACAGAGAACTTTAAAACAAAGAACTTAAGTTCGGAAAACGTTGTGCGTTTTAACTAGGCAAAGACACACGACATGCGTCAAGGAAAGAGACAGAATAGCTAGTCACACATCTAAGTTCTCGAATGTTTCCCGTCTTGAATTAAACAGCAAATCTTTGTAAGGGTGCAAGATTCGATTAGGAAAACGGCAATCTTACGAGTCTGCAAGTTTTAAAGAGAGTGGGTGTTGAAAATTAGGGCAAAATCTCGATTGGTGCATTAAAGAAAATATCATCGCACGCAAACAATTAGTTTTATCATGATTCAGGTGTTGTTCCGGTGAAGAAATGACTTGAAATTGAATAGTGTAGATAAGTTCATACCCCTTTATGAATACTTTTTCAGCGCTTGTTAGAAAATTCACAGTATTTATTAGGATATTTCACCCAAGTTGTGTAAGTTAATAAGAATTGTTCACAAACATTTACGTGATCACTTGAAGTATACTAAATTCTTTGGGAAATAAATTTTAAAATCATTCATTCGGCTCATTGAATGCTTTGAGTTAGGTTCCGTTATGAGGTGAAACAGATATTTTTTAGCAAGTTAGTTCAGGGGCAATTGTTTCTAAGGTACAAAAAGAAGTCGATGAATTACGCACACGCTGATAGGCAGCCGCTCTTTGAACACCATCAATACAGAAGTGTTGTAAGCACACGTCTGCTGTTGTATGTATTAAGGTTGAATTATGATATTATTGTGTAATTTAGGATGAAAATCAATGTTTCTACATAGCGCTACAAAATTTGATTCATTTAGCGTTCGGCTAGTTGTATAATATTATTTCACGTAGACTGATGCTATCTTTGAAGCTGCTTATTATGATTTATTATTGGAGTGACGCCGAGCTACTCGTACAGTTCAGCCTTTGGGCTGGAAGACTTCGTTTATGCACCAAGTTACTGTAGTGGATCGATGTATGCTTTCACTTCACAACGAGAATTTAAGAGTGATACAACTATAAAGTGTATTTTTATATTGAGTACGGTAGAAAACTACGAATTCTAAGCTTAATATCCCATTAAGTGAGTTTACTCAAAAAATGAGATGTGAAAATTTGAATTCTGAGTCATGAGCCGATGAATACTTTGAAAATACGGAAAATAACGAAATGAAATCCAATAATCTTTTTATAACCCTTCACGACTTATGCTGTAAGATAATTAAAGTACAAATTTTACACTTGATTGCCTTATCGTCTTCATAATAACATGTGTATTATTCATTTTCTCAAAAACTGGTTTTACCATTTTCGGCGTCTCAAATTGAATACAATGGGATTTCGTCGAATTTGCGTGATAACAAGTTAAAAAAAAGCAAAACAGCATTCAGTGATGGGAGATTGACGTTGCAGAAGATTAAACAAAATTTTTCTCAGTGAGGTGATGTGTGAAACACTGCTTTGTAACTCGCGATTTCAGAGAGAGAAGCCATTTTCAGATGTAATGATTCCGAACAGTTCAAAGTAACTATCAATATTGTTTTAAAAATGCAGTATTAAGCGATTCTTTATATATTATTCGTTTTACTTAGGTCCAGTGAAACATATATGGAGCAGATGTGTAGGATTGTACGTGTAAGCACGTACTACTATTGCTACAGAGAGATCAGAAAAAGCATAATTTCTAGAGAGCAGTGTACATTGAGGGCCGTTTAGTCCGACGAATGAAAAGGCAAAACCTGTCGTAATTCAAGTGGAAGAAATTTATTTAACCTTCAACAGCTTCTCCCGATAGTCTAAGTTCATTGTGAATATTACCTCTAGGATCAACAACGCTATGAAATTACATACCTTTGTTCTGATTTAAAGTTTGACTTAAGTTTAATCTTTAAGAGGCATTGTACATTCCACAAGGCAAAGAGTTTTGATGGCTCTTCAGTGTTTCCACTGAGCCTTATAATTAATAAAAGTATTGACACTAAGTTGTTCCTTTACGTAGGTGTAGCTCTTGGGGCGAAATTAAATCACAAGTCTTGAAGACCGTAAGAACTGAGGTGCTTTCTCATTCACTGCGGACACTTAAGTTCCTGATTTGAAATACAGTCACAATACAATGAAGAGAGTACTGCGTAGTGGGGATAGTAACTGAGAGAGTCGGCCGTAAATTCTATTGTATTACATTGTATCGGTTGACTCAAGACTGAACTTAATTTGGTGCGAATTGTGTCAAATTTCATAATCTATTCCTCTCATTCACTAGAGATGTTCTCCGAGAAAATACAGCTAATGAAGATTTGCTACTGATTGACTGCCCTTCCCGTTTCCATTAGTTGATGCAGTTTTTAATTTTGAACAGTAGGAGCTAAATTTAAAGGGTGTCATGTTTGTGCAGTCAAAATTGAATTCTACTGCTGGATTCATGCTTTTACAGAATAAGTTTCAATTTTGATACGTATGAGAAGCCAACGTTCCATTGTGTGACAAATAGAATGCTGTGTGAGGAAAACCTCTAAAGGTGAATTTGATTTGGCACGGTACAGAGCTTCAACTTTGAGCAGAAATTTTAACAAAGTCCAGGCCATGTTTTTGCTTGACTAAATCAAGCAAATTTTTAGAATTGAAAACTCAGAGCGTGTAAAAACATTGTCAATTTAAATTTACAAACGTAAACTTAACTTAAAAGGTGTAATTTAGAGGTAATTTGCGCATGTGTCCGAATGAATTAAAGATTTCAAAGCATCGCCAGTTGATAATTTGGAAATTAGAATAATAAGTCATGTATCAGAAAAAATTTATTGAATTTTTTATAACTCTTGCTAAGCCCATGATTTATTGCATCGTCCTCACGTTTTATCTTCAAGGTACATCATTTGATCAAACATATACGGTATATCTGCTTACAAACACACACCATATCTTTTGGCACAAGCGCTCGTCGTCTCGAGATAAAAATGGTATGCTTTCCGTTTGATTTAGTTATCAGTGAGCTTGTGAGGTGACTAAATCGCTTTAAATTTTAACGTTAATGACTGGATTTATAGCACAACATCTCTGTGAACTTTTACCTCGGACCATGACGCGCTTGAGAACCCCTCCACTCAGCGGAACCCTGAGCCTTGACATTTGTCCTGCCGTGCAAGAATTATGCTTTGCAGACAGGCATGCTCAGGCATCGCTAATCTGGAGGCGATTTACGAAGCCCGTTTATCACTCTTTGTATAACAATAAAAGGTGACCTTTGGTATCAAAGGAAACGCACTAAGCACTTCTTGGGAGAACTTTTTCTCTGCACTTGCCTAGCTTTGCTGAGCTGTGATATATCTAAATCTTACAAGGTCTATGCACATGGAATGAGATGCTGGGCTATACCGAAGACACCGTAATGAGGTGCGTTTGTTCACGTTTGGGATACTTCTTAGTCAGCTCATCGTGTTGTAGGTGAATTCTACAGTTCGTTAATAATACACTTAAATCAGATTTGCAATTTCAACATAACTTGAATTGAGAATGTGTAACGTTCCGCATATTAATGTTTCGAGACGAAAAAATCGTTTATATTCACTGAATTGCTAAATTTTACCTTATAATACACTGACGCCCCACAAACCATGCGGTTCCGCTCGTCCAACAGCGGCCTAAACGAATGCGCAGTCAGGACGCGTTATAAGGAACGTATTCCAATGTTCCAACGTGGTCGAAAACTAGACTGCACAGCCGGCTAAATCACAATGAATGCGTGTACCAGCGAAACAAGAATTTGCTGAAGTCATTGCGACCGTACCAAACGTAAACCCTAGAGTGCATGGGACTGAAAGCTTTGAATATGTCGGATACAGAGTGTGTTTGAATGGAACTTATTTGCCCCTGCAGTTTAATTCGTTTTACAGAAATAATTCATTCGAATTATTCTATATCAAGATAAACTCGTTGAAATGGATTAAAACTTATAGGAAACAGAAAAAAACTTCAGACTTTTTCCATATTCGGTTCAATATTTCAACCAAGACCAGTTAAGTTGAAGTACAGCAGAGACTGGAAATATAGCGTTCAATGACCATCGAGCGATATATGTACACGTGGAAGCAGGCTAAATGCCCAATATCAGTCAGTGACGAAACCGCCTGCTGCCTGTACTATGATCTTTACACGATTTCGAAACGTCCTCATGTAATATCAATGGAAATCGATAGAATGATCAGTTGAATAAATTTCAAGGCACAGGGGTTACGAATTTTTTTTAATTGTGTTCAGCAAAGGTTAATAATGCTGTGTTCTATGGATTGGAGTGTGTACGGTCTCGCTTCCTCAAGTATTTCTAGAGGAAATTAAATTCGTTCCGAGCACACCTAACATTTGAGCAAGCGTTTTTGTTTTATAATTTATAAAGATCTAGCACATCACATTTTTAATTTTGGAAAGGAAAATCGGTGCTTACGTATTATCGGGAGGACCTTTAAAAAAA
>VOMN01022252.1:0-18847 GCA_014899125.1 Orchestia grillus | reverse complement strand
CTATTGGTTGTTGCCCTTCATTTAGCTAAGCAGATAACGGGCTCATCTCACCTGCGGGAGACAAACGGCAACATTGAGATGTGGCATACAGTTACCTAAAAGATGCCATACCAAAAGTCAATTCTTAGAATATTTTTGAAACTTGATAGTTTCAATATTACCAAGGAATATTGCACAAAAATAATTTTAGGTAAAATAATGTACCGTTCTCTTCTGATGGTTTAATTTTTGCCAGCTTGAAGAACATAGCTCAACTGTTAACTTGGCACCGTCAGATGCTCCACAAGAGATTCATCTTTGGTCTCATTAACTTTGGATGAGGAAGATTAAAATAAGGCCATGATAATTTGCTCAGTTAAAAACTGATCTGGAAGCCTCCAGAAAAGGAGTGAAAAAACCACCACTAGAAACTTTCACAGCAATGGGATCAAGTGTTTCACACACTGAAATTCCCATTACACTAAAACCTTGTTGCAAGTCATTTACTCTTAGTGAAAGAACATTTAGAGATAAGACATCCATTGCAGAAAACTGTTATTTGGACTGATGAAATGATGATTAAATTGTTTGGTTGTCACTTTACTCACCATGTCAGAGCCCATGAAAGGCTAATACCAACCCAACTGTTTAGTACTGAGGTGATAGTGTAGTGGTTTTGAAATATTTCACAGCACATGGCTCTGATGAACTTCATATCATTGATCTGAAAATGGCTAGGGCCATGTACCATCGAATATTGGAGAACAGTGTCATTCCAAGAGCATAGCATTTATTCCAAAAATGTAAAAGGACTTTCCAGCAACATAATGATGCCAAACACAAGGCAAAATTTACAACTGATTGATTTATGGAAAAAGAAAATAAAAGTATAAAAGTTCTCCCACAGCCAAACCAATCCATGAATCTCAATCCTATTGAACATCTTGGATGAAAACTGTGATGAAGGATCATAAGAGGAATCCAATGAAACTTTAAGAACTGAAGAAAATATGCATCAAAAAAACACTGGAATGGGTACATATGCCACCACAAGCTTGTAAACACTTAATTTTATTATATGAAAACTATCTCTGAGCAGTGACTGCCAAAAAAGGTTTTCCAACTAAAGTTTGAACATAGGTAACTATATAACCAAATAATTTCTTCTTTATCATATGTTTTGTGTTTATATGTGACAATATAACAGTAAACAGAGAAACTTTGTTCTAATATATTCATTCTTAATCATAAAATGTACATTCTGAGCAAGTTCTGGGAATCTTAGATAGCTAGATGAATAAAAAATGAAATTACACACATGCCATTACTTTAGCACTGACTGAAATAGAGGTGCATGGAAGAGCACTCAATACAAAAAATATAACCAAAGCATAATAAAAATGCTAGGGCAAAAACCACTCCATAAATATCATCACATTGTACTTGTCAATATTCTAAATAAGCTATTTTGAGCCCTAGCCCACAAGTAAAATTCTGAAAAGGATAAAACAAAAATCTAAAAATGCATTCAAAACAAAGTCAAATCCTACAAATGAGGCTAATAAAATATAGTAAAAAAATGATGTATCAAAACAAGGAGTTGGTGACAGATGGAAAATACATAAAATAAAAAAGGAGATGCTACAGAAGAGTTGTCCCACAATTAAAAGGGTACGAGTACTCTGTATATTATTAAGGTTTCATTTTTGCAACTACATCTGTGTGAGAATGAATAGAGGAATTCCAGTCCAACGACTAATACCAGCATGTTCGACTTGTCTGACTCACCATGTATGGCTGGTAGAGCCGTCAGATGAAAATGCAGTGTTCCCTTTGTGCCCGAAATGTTTATGCTTAGAATTTTCACAAGAATAATGTGATATTATACAAAGTGGTTTTTACCCTAATATTTTTATTGAAGTTGCTTTGAAAGCAAAATTTTCCTGCATTTCTGAGAACAATAAATTTTTATGAAAATTGGCCTAGTTTAATAATGGTCACAATTGTATATGAAAGAAAACAAAGTATAAAAAGATAAGACCTTAATAATCATTTATGAATATTGACCTAATTTTTTTACCATTGGTTATTCTCTTGGTATGATCCTACAATAAATTCCCTCCCTTATAGACCATTTTGTAGATCACCTACAGTATACAGTCTACTGAACACATGCAAGCCATTCATGCATACTCATCCACTGCACATATAAATCACACCAGACTTTTACACTACTCACACATAGGAGGTGGCGCTACAAGGTGCTTGCACATTTCTATTCATTATAGAGCTGCTATGACAATTCATTAGAAGTTCTACATGAAAGGAAAATTAAATTCTTATCTAGTCATCAGGCTATTCATTGAATTTAATTTAACTGGTAGAACCTAGGCAACAGAGAGTTCAGGTAATATACATGCAAGCGTCACAGATAATTTGTGTCGAAATATTACTTTAATATTTGATCACAAGGGGCTACAATAATTAAATTAAGATGAGAATGAGAACAAGCCTTGTTCTCCTTTATTAACGAATTATGATACACCAGATTGAAATTTTGCTTGCAACTCAAGAATACATTGGGAGGTTCAGAAGAGACGTCCATCTATGTGAAACTTGACAAGGAAATTTAAAACTCAGAATCTATTTCAGGAACATCACTAACAATAATGATTAGTCTATTGTATTTTGACTTTTTTTTAAATCAGGAAAGTTTTTCATTGACAAGGTCCACACCAGCCTCATTGTACAGTGGGCCAGGTAGTAAAAAGATATGTCTATAGATCAGTTGGCACTTCTGCTTCAAATTCAAAGTTGGTCATTTTGGATACTATAAGTCACTTCAACAGGCGACCATCCTTCCACAATATGAGTTACTCAACTCAGTGCTCCCAGAGAGAAGATTTAGATGCACATTGACAATGCCACTCTCTTCTAATTTTTTATTGCAAAAAAAATTGCCTTCACATTTTTTAAGTACTGTTACCTGTGTGTCATTCCACAGGACACTAGCATTCGACCATATACATTGGATTCAAGACAGTTTCAAATAGGAGTGGCTTTGCAGTTTTCATCTCATGCAGAGCAGATAGTTTTCTGCCATTTGTAGGGAAAATACCTCTCTTAAATCTGCTTCATGCTATTAATTATTTCCAAAAGGGCACTCAATTGGCTAATTTTAAATTTCCACAAAGTTGGCACTTCTGTACAATAATGTACATACTTGAGCTATACAAAAGGCAGACAATTTTTTTAAAGAAAATATATTCTATTGAGGTACATAAAAGTTCTTATTTTTCAACTAAGAGAGTGTCACCTGGTCGCTTCTTGTACCTGAAGGGTGCATTAGGTGCGCGTGTTTGTTCAAAAATCCGGACGAATGAGTGTCGCAGAAGTGAAGAATTTTGGTTTCTGAAGAATTTTTCTAATTCTCAAGAATTTCTATTTCCAGATATTTCGACTTTGGATGAGGCAACACTAGACCGGCCGGGCCCGAAGGCTATGTAAAGCAGATAGTCACGCCACAATTCAGATAGTCCAAAATAGCACGGACGGAAAAAGGTTTCCGGCCCCCGGGAGGAGGGCGGATAGTCCCGGTGACACTTTTCCTCTTCGTACAAAAATATGAACTATTTCGTTCTGTTCCTCAATAGAACATATTTTTCTACGCGATTCAGAGTGTCACCTGGTTGCTTCTGCCTAGCATCGACCCGAGACAAGCGAGCATTAATTGTAGAGGGGCGCTCTCGACTGATATCCGTGCCAGTGATAAGTAGGGAAGATTGGTATAGAAGGCTAGTAGATGGATTACTGAATCAACAGTATGGCTCTTACAGCCCTGGATAGCATGATCCTAGTACACTTATCTCGTGAGACGGCAACGGAAGAATTTTTGTCATTGCATAAAATAGGTTTGGCTTAACGCAGATGCACCAGGTATAGTAATGTCTCTCGGTTTACTCGCAGGTGTACGAGGTGCTGAACACCGAAGGGAGCTGCTGTGAAATGAGAAATATCGAAATTTAGTGGTAGTTCTATTTTTACAGTAGGTATAAAAAGAGGCACATGGAACTATGCCGCACAAGAAGCATTCCATCAAGAGAGTACAAAAGGAAAAACCTCAGTTTCTGGAGCAATGCTGGGGAGAGCGAGGAGAACAGGCATGAAATGTCTCCTGTATGACAAGATTCCAACATAGGGGAGCGCAAAGGGAGTTCTTACCCAATACAAGATGCATTAGAATATATTCTATTCTGGTAGGCCTAAATTTGTGTCCGTAGAAGACCCTGGAAACGAAATCCCAAGAATGGGCAGAGCTCTGGACAAGGTCCAGTGGAAAGGTGGTATAGATGCCTGATGCCGATGGCACAGCCATTTGAGCCCGGGCACGCAGTTGGTTGGGCTAAACACTAATGAAGGTCAAATATTAACACGGACGAGACGCGAAGGTGAAAGTGCGTGCAATTGCTTTGGTCTGGTGTGGCCTCGGGGTTTGAGGGCCAGAGAGGCTGGCAAAAAAAACTCGGGTAAGGGGAGCGATCCATAGCTACCTCCGGCTGCGTATGACCGTCTTAGACTCGGTTTGCTAGAGCGCAGGGCCAATGTGAGGCTGTGTTCAATGTGAGGATTACAGAGTAGGGCTTTGTAACAGTGGAGGGGGAGGGGAAGCCCAACGAAGTTAGCCTACGCGATAGAGGAACGGTTGTAGAAGTGCTAGAGAAAGAGTGGGGGCGGAGTTCGAGAACTCGCCTACACTAAACATAAATCGTTCACATCTGTGGCCTGAAATGTAATTGAACCGAGATCAAGACCGCGGCAATCTGGAGTATGGGTCAAGCAAGATGTGCTCCGATGATAGTATATCTACATAGTTCGTGAATGGGAGCCCGAGGTACTGAGGAACTCGAGGCTGATCGGTAGTGAAACGGAAGGGTGCACGGTGAACCTCTGGACTACGGTTAAGACCCGTGCTGTAGAATTGAATGTGGCAAAACACCAAGTAGTGCCCCCCCAAGTCCGGGATAACCGGAAGGTAAAGACGACGGGAAGTTCTACCCCAGGGTGTGACCGTGGGAACCCGTAATGAGGAAAAAACAACCAGGAGTCGACCGGGAGCTCGAAGTACCTCGCATCTGGCCAATTGGGTATAAGAGTGCGAGAAGTTGCCGGTGGGTCTGACCTCTCAAAAACAGAGCTGTTCAGGGAGTAAAGCCAAGAGGTACGGCCTCTTGACTTCAAGACGAGTCCTTGTTTAAGCCTGAGTACTAAGAGTCGAAAAGAGAATTCTCTACACTTCCTGAAAACGAAGACGTAGTCTTGTGTTCCAGAAGAGTGAAGATCAGTGCTCTGAAGTGAGCAAGCAGACGAGTGGGTTGCACGGCCAGAGTTGGGATCAACCACCGGGGAAGCAAGTCTCACCCCTCGTGGGCTGAAGGCGACAGGCCTGATCCGAAAATCTCGTAAGCCGAAGGTAGCGGCAATATATCGAGCTGGCAGCGAAAGGCCAGAGAGCCCTTGAGAGGGCTGTACCGTTTTCGGTGCCAGTATGTGGTGCTGTGCCTGCTTACGGTATGGATGAAGGTATAGAGAGCGAGATCTCGGCAACCGTAGCTGCGCCCAGAGTAGGAGCAAGAGGAAATAATCACCAGTGAAGGTCAGTATTTAGGGAAGGCTCTGGCACCCGACCGCAATTGGGTGGCCAAAAGTTCGGAGTATGGCCTGCCCTTTCAGAGCTAGGCCGAGATGAGGAGAGGGCCAAAATGAGGCGAGTTACAGGTAGAGCCAGCTATAGCCAGGGAAAAGGATCCCTGGACTTGTAACGATGTACCAGGTTCTGTTTGGCTCGTTTAGAGAGAAGGAATGCTGTCGCCAGGCAGAAATAAATGTTGTCCTAGGCAAAGCCTGAGCCTATACCAACATCGAGATGTATAAATGGAGCTATTAGCCGCCATAGGCGGAGAAGCCATTGATGGTCTTGACTCTGCCATAGGAAAGAATTAGAGTTACTATATATCCCATCTTAGTTGGTCAAGGTATGGTCGAGATTTGAAGCGTTATAGCCAGTGGTGAGGTTGTTACCTTTCGGAGGATGGTCAAGACGAAGTGTGGACGCTCGCCATGGCGCCCAGGTGTTGTCGTATGACTGAGCCAACCTCTAGGTAGGCTCACATAGAGAAAGCTGACGCCGCATAGACAAGTGGAAAGGAAAAGAACCAAGTGGATGCACCCTGATTAGCCCTCATAGAGAGCGAAGCTTGAAAAATAGACTGCTAGAGTGAACTTATTCAAAACTCGGATAGCACAGGTTGGTGTATATCAGGTTGTAACTAAAGTTCTGTCCGTTGTTGAGCTATAATTTTGTGGCTTGATTACATCAACTTAACTTATAAGTGACATGTGTAACCATTTAAATCACTTAAATAATATTTTTCAGAATTTGTAATAATAATTATGCTAAATAACCATTATTTCCCCATATGTATGCACCAAGTTAAGAAAACATTGGACAAACTTGCTGTACGAATTTCAGAAGGGCAACACAGCAATTTCTGCAGCAAAATCGCTCAAACACACTTACGTAAATGATGTGGTGAATGGGGAGACTTTTAGAAGATGGTTTTCACAGTTCAAAAAGAATGACTTCAGTCTATAAGACGAACCAAGAAAATGACGCTCCAAAGAGCACAATTCTGAGGAATTGCAGGATGTCTTTGATGAAAACCCAATCAGTACAACTAGAGAACAGAACAAGGAGTTTAAAGCGAGCCATATGACCATATATCGTGAAATGATAAGGCTTGGATAAGCCTTCAAGGCTGGAAAATTAGTTCCACACTATCTCTCTGAAAACAATCGCTAACAACGCGTGAACTGCTGTGTCTCACTCTGTTCTCAACTTCAAATACCTTTTTCAGACAGAATCGTAACTGGAGATAAGATGAGAATGCTCTGCAATAATATTAAGCACCAAAGACAGTGGCTGGCTCAGCTGTAGTTCAAAGCCTCGAAATAGACTGCATCCAAAAAGAAAATTATGTGTGTGGTCAGACAAGAAGGGTATTGTTCATAAGTAGCTGTTAGGTGACAATCAAACCATAACATCTGAAGTTTACTCCAGCAGTTAAGCCATTTAAAAGCAGTTCTTTAGTTGTATTGGCTGGGTTTTCATCAATGACAGCATGCAATTTTTCAGAATTGGGTGTTTTGGAGAGTCCTTCTCTTGGTTAATCTTTTAGACTGAAGTCATCCTTTATGAAACTTAAAATCCATCTTCTACAGATGTTTTTATCCACCGCATCATTTCTGTATCTTCGAGCAATCTTGCTGCTAAAATTGCTTTATTACCCTTTTGAAATTCATACAGTAAATTATGCTTCATGTGTTCTTTACTTGGAGTTTACATTAAGATCAATAATAATTATTTATTACAATAACTATTACAAAATCTGATAGCAGAAATGTTATTTTAGCTATGTTAATAGCTACACGTGTGTCATTTATACGTCAAAATGTGTAATCATACCCTGAAATTATAAATAAAAAACAACAAAACTTTCGTTACCAATCTGAAAAAGTAAGCAAGCTCTGTAAGGGCCGAGACCGCTCTCTTCATTGTGGAGAGCCGCTTTAGGAACTCTATATAAGTGATTAATAAGTTCTTAGGAGCTGAAGGCTTTACGGGGCCTTCCTCGCTCAATGATAGGGCAAGTACTTTAAACTTCCCAACGGCAAAATTGGTAGCGGTTACAGCTGCGGTCCTCCGAGTTAAGCTTACATATTAAAATCACTCCAGAGGTCGAGGAGAAGGCCGGGAGAGTATATTTCCTAATAAATCTCGGGGAAACCTGCTACCACGGAAGTATCAGACCGAAGGAGGAGAATGCTGAAGGTATGCACATTCGAGAGGGTGGGATTCAAGCTGATAGGTATAATGCAACCCTGAGAGTGTGATGCTTGTAGTAGTTCTCTCGGGAAAATAATGTAGAAGGAAGGAGCGCTATGCCATGTCGTGGCGCCCTCATAGAATGTGCAGGACCGAGCTCACCTCCGGTAGAGAATAATTCAATCTGAAGTAATTTTGAATGTTACCGCTCCTATGGTTCATTCCAATAATTATATGCTGAGTGTGGATGAAGTGTGCCTAGACCAGTTCGTAACCATAAGGGTACGACATGGGATCAAGATGCTTTCAGCTGATACACTAATACCGAGGAGGTATATACAGTGGACTTGTCTGTAGGCATACGAGTGAATACAATTTGTGGTAGACGGCAGTTATTATTTTATTTCATTACAAAGCCGAGGATGTTCGCAACTGCGGTCTTCTCGATAGGCCCAGCAATGCGATGCGTGCCTGGTCGAATTTGTGTCAGGAAGAAATCAGCACCTTGACCAAGTAAATTTTCTATTCCCAGCGGGGCCGCTACTGCGATAATGTCTGCTACGAGTACGTAGTTAGAGATGCCTGGTTGTGGTAGCATCTGCACACACGTTTGACCTAAATGGCATAACCGTATATTTACCATATATATGCCTATACATATATATGCTTATATATGTGTGTGTACGTTAAAAGTTCACTCTTACACCTGTTCTCGAAAGAATCTGCAGGCACGACCGGTAACCCAAGTCGTGATCGTAAGAGAGTAAACCGGACTTTGCCACTACCAAGGGTGGCCGCTCTTCCAGTGCTCTCGGAAAGCAAGGAGTATTAAGTAGCACACCTTGTCAAGTTACAAAGTGAGCAAGCACCACCGAGGCTATCACTAATGTCTTCGACAAATCGCAGGGTGTCCACGGCTGAAGTGTTTTCTAAAGACAACTAAGGAGCATACCTGCAATTGTAAGCAAGTGTGCAGCACAAACAAGGTTGCTTAGGGTTTTTTGCGAATTCGGAAGGTGTTAGCGGCTGCGGTTTTCTTGAAAAGTAAATGAGTAAGGAGCCTACCTGGTCCCCTTAGTGTGTAGCACAAACGAAGTTGCTGGTTTTTTAACACGGAGCAGACCTGCAACTCCAAGAATTAGATGAGTCGAGTGGAATCTCAACAATACATCATGGGAGTAGTATCGTACATTTCAATCACCAACGCAAGCCTGGAATCGCGAGAAGTCGACTTACGAACAGTCAAGTTCAGATTTTTTTACTGCGGCTGCTGGCGAAGCTGCAGCTACCGTATTACGAGAAAAGGATCTGAGAGCAACTACTTTCGTCTGACCGTCATACGAAGCAGACCTCCTGTCTTCCTAGAACTAGAAGAGTGCTGAAGGGAACAGTGCTGAACCCTCCCATGTCAAGGCAAGCATGGAAAGGCAAAAGGGCGATGAT
Source organism: Orchestia grillus (assembly GCA_014899125.1). Taxonomy (NCBI): domain Eukaryota; kingdom Metazoa; phylum Arthropoda; class Malacostraca; order Amphipoda; family Talitridae; genus Orchestia; species Orchestia grillus. Next base: position 9,543 of record VOMN01022252.1, on the reverse strand, counting down.
TTGCGAATAGTTTGTAATTTTTCGGAGGCAACCTGAAGGTTTCCCATTTTATCATCGGGAGAGGTAAAACCCAAATATGGGTACAGACTTAATAATCTGCTGGTATAAAAGGTGACAGGAGCTAGATCTCCCCGACCATCCACCGCTGAGGCAGACTCAGATCTTAAGTATGGTGTGACTCGCTGAATTATATAGCCTTTGGGCCCAGCCGCTCCAGTGCTGCCTCCTCCAGAGCTGAAATTTCTGAAAACAAACATCATTGAGAATAGGAAAAATTCTTGAGAAAACTAGATTCGTCACTTTCGTAACACTCAGTCGTTAGGATTTTCGATTAAACACGCGTGCTCAATGCACTTCTGGTAAAAGAAGCAACCAGGAGACACTCTGAATGGAGTAAAAAGTACTTATCACTGAACTATTACCTATAACAGTACTTAAAATTAAACTTACTTGAAACAAAAAATGAAAATTACATTAAAAATACATCCATATTTCACTCACCACATTGGGAAATTTACCAAATATGAAGAGCTCACTGAAACTCATACATAAACTAATTACTGAGGTGTACCAACTCGATGGTTAATAGGTATAACTACAGGCGTGAAATTTTTAAACAATGATACCCTGGTCTTCCATCACATTAAAGCAGGTGAAAACGCCTGACCTGGAGTTGCTCGTTTGACACCAAGTGCGAGAGGTCTTCAGCGTCGTCATCTGCACTGGCGCCATCAGCTGATGTTGAGAGCACTCCATCTTCTGCACTCCAATGCCTGGAGTAAAAGTAAACTACCTGTGTCAACTTGATAAACATGTTTGGTTGCTCAAACCAAAATACAGTCTAAACAGCATTGGAGACATCTTCATCAAATTAATATAATTGTAAACAATAGTAATGAAGAGATAAATAGTAGTAGTAGTATGCATTGCCTGACATCGCTTATTGCAAGATGCCTGCGCAGCACAGGAAAGCAGCCATCTCCACCGGATGCTTCCAGAGCTGACAGATGGATGTAATGTTTTGTTGTTGTCCAAGTGCCGCCAGGTGGTTACAGTCTATAAGAAGATGGGTTACTGTGTGGGGATGTACCTGGCAGCTGGGACAAAGATTCGACTGAATGGAATCCAGTCTGTGTCTGAACGTGTTGAGTGAGATGTGGTGACCGGAGCAAAGTCGTGTAAGGTGGACTTTTTCCATCCTAAAAGAGTTGTGTCTCTGTGCTGCTAATGCCAGGTGGGTGGTTATTGAGTATTTTGTTTACGTCTGTTCTGACTAGTGCTTGTAGTGTCTATTGTGTGCGAATGTGTTTTATAATGCTAGTGTTGTTTACAGTTGGAGGTAAAGTGTCAAGGATGACGGAAAAGTATCTTTGAGGAGTCATTCTAAACCGCTTAAGTGTGGGTGGTGATGTTTTGAGATAGACACGTGGGTTTTTGGTGTTGTTTGTAGCCGATGCGTAAAATTGTGTGCCTCTCATGTCTAAGTGTTCTTTGAGATAGAGTACTTTAGTATCGACGTATTAGTGGCTTATTGGTATTGATTGTGTTCCAGAGAAAAATAATTGCAGAAGGTGGTGTCAGCCGAAAATGAGTCTAACAGCTGAGAACCTGATTTTAGACTAAAAAATACATTTTGCTCTTGCACTGCAGAAAGAGTAGCAATAACATTATAAAGTAAATTCTGATTAACTTTACCATCAAAATCGATGATAGCATCAAGCTTTGTAGGAATGATTCACTATTTTCTCCTCGAGTTAACAAATGGAAATTCCATCATTTAGGTCCAGAAAATGCAGAAGATATTATTAGTTCCTACAGAAAATATTGTGACCACTTCTTCCCCCACATGTTCACAAAAAAATCTTTCTGCTGTTAGAAAATTTAGAATATTAGTTTAAGTTCCCAATCCATATGAAATATGATCCAAAGACAGCAGAGAGAAGGAACTATGTAGTCTATATTACAGAAAACGGGAAATCTATGCACCAGGTGTGTTCCCACAGGATCCGATGTGCACAATACAGCAAGTTGAGAATGAAACAGAAGAAAAAACAAAAAGAAAAACAAAGAACACATGAAATGTAGAGAAGCAAAATGAGCATGAAAGATAAAAATCTGAATGGCCTATCTATAGCTAAGGGAACATGCTGAGGATTCTGGTCTCAACAAATTCATAAAAAGTCTGTAATGTGCAAGTCAACAGCGAAAAGTTAAGCACAATATCTTCTATGTATATGCTGAAATCAGTCCATTAGGTTGTTCTCTTTAAAAAACTTCGGTAGCTAGGTTTATCTACACAAAAATTTACAATGGCCCAATTTTTTACGAAACCAAGCCCACACAAAAGTTACTAAGAAATTCCAATAGGAAAGCTGACCGTGATTGTGATGATTTTCAGTATTTGGTTGAGCATTACCGAGACAGCAAGACCCACCTAGCTCTGCCGGCATAGTTTTCCTCCAGGAAACCCATGGCTAGCCGCCCAGATCGAGGTGTGGGGACATAGAAGCCAGTTCGGTTGAGCCTATGTCTTGCAAACACATCTGATTCTCTGTCCGTGGAAAAGGCGTCTCTCAGTCCCACGTGAGAAGAGCTGTAGTCACCAGGATTCAGACACGTGGGCACGCCACACACGTAGCTCGTGAAGGAAGGACTGTTGCTGAGCACTGGGCTACTACACCAGGAGCGTTCATTTTCAGCCATATGGTATTGTATGGTAGTGCGGTGACAGCACTCACACACGCGTACCGGCTCAGCTGCAGGGCAGCACAAGCAATTACATTAAAAAATAGACCTTTAAAAGTGAAACAACAGAATGAGAAACACCAAATACGAGCAATCAGGGTACTCAAATGAGTGACTGTGCAATTGTAAGACTATTGATTTCAAAATTAGTTGAAAATATAATAACATGGATGTTTAAAGTGATAACTCAGCAAGATCATTCTTGTATTAAAACTTACTGACCATATGAGGTATATACATTTACTTGTGTTGTCTTCAGATACAATAGCAGTCAAAGCCAGAGGATAAAATTTATAACTTGGTATATCTAAAATTGTAAACTATACAAACCTGATAGATTGACACAAAAAACACTAATGTATTTTAAAATTAATTTGTCAATTAGATCTGATGGATAAAACAGTCATGTTAACATGAATTTCATTTTTCAAGTTTTAATGACCATAATAACTATGGGATAGATGGCAAAAATAGTTATCAGTGCCTGAGACCCGACTTTTTAAAATTTTACTGTCAGTAAAAAAATTTAGTTATTAAATTGTAAACATTACATCACCCATGACTGAAGATAAGAAAGGTAGTATCTCTACCAGAACAACTGTTGTTGAATTACAGTCAGAGAGATCCCAGAGAAGTAAAATGTGAAAGGAGCGTAGTTGGTGAACGGTTTAGGCCAATTTTTGGACCTAGTTTTTATGCCCAAAAACGTTTTACAAAGTCTACTTCATAAAGTATTTAAATTTAACCAATATACATGCAAAAATGTGCACACTCTTGTAACTGGGGGTGGTATTAACTACTTGTGTAGCTTCACCCTCAATGCTTCTCTTTTGTCAATTGTTCTTATTTGGTGTTTATTAAAGCAAAATTATATTAATTATCTATAACACTTTGCAGCTTGGCTAATAAATGTCTGAGTTGATAACCATTAAAACCTGCTATGAAGGAATTCACAGATCATTCCCGTTTTAGTTGTGATTTTGTAACAGCCGTAGTTGCACTGGCAAGTGTGTTTGGGACTATCCCTCTCAAAGTCAGAGTGAGTATTTTAAGGCACATGTGTTGTATTATTGTCTTGTTCATGCATGTTATTGATTTGATTTATATCATTCCATTTGTCTTTTCTTTTCATCAAGTTGTGTTAGTTCTTTAGTAATTTTAGTTCTTATTTTTCTGTTTATTAGTGAATAAAGTTCATTTCATGTTTTTTTAGTTAAGATAAATAAATGTTGGGTTCCACTAATTAAACTTTTTTTGTTTGAACTACTTGACATTTATTAGTTACTTGTGTAATATATCCATTGTAAATACTTCATTTCCCATCTTGGTTAAGATGAAGTTTTGAGTGGCCTTACTTGTTGATGGTTGTGCTTGAAGAATGTATTGTTACGCTTCATTGGTTTGGTATAAGACATCCTCCTATTTGCATGTTAGATCCCTGAGCATCTCAAGTTCTCCCCATTTGGTTCCGTAGCCACTCAAGATGACAGGTAATTAAATTAAGTTTTTTTTAAATTCTATTCAGCAGTGTTCCATCATCACCTGTACATATGTTACTGGCTTAAATTTGTATGATTAAAATTACTGGCTTCGCCTTCTTGTTGCTGCGGAAATGTCCGAGGTTATCTTTTTCGGAACATAGTATTTTGCTGCTCTGGTTTCTACTGGTCACATCTCCGGTTTCAGAATTTCATCCGTCTGCATCTCGTCTCCTGTGATTTCGAATGCACGAAATCTAAGTCTCGAGTTACTTGGCACTAGGCGTTCGATGGTTAATTCCTTCACCTCGTCTTCAATAATATGAGATATCATGAGTAGTTAAAGTATTTCCATAAAGGGACATGAAGACGCTGCCTTAGCTTTTGTAGGACGGGAGGTCTGTCCTCCGGTCCTAGTTTTTTGGTTTATGTGCGTGAAGCCATCGGAATTTAAGCCAACGTTCATGGCTTCTCTCGTTTCAGTTTCCGGCTTGGACTTGTCCATGTGACCCTGTGTCGCCTTTGTCTACTATCGATAAGAATTCAAATTTTTATTAGATGTACAGATTGTTTCTGATATGATTACTTCCAATATCTTTGCACTCTTGTCTGCTTCTATCTCACCGTTGATAAGCGTGAAGTGTTGTTTTTGGCATGAAATTGTTTTTTTTCATGGGGAATTAGACTGGGTGAGATCAAGTAGTTTATGGTAATTTTGGTTGCTGAGGTTTAATTTCCGGAGCTTCATTTTTATTACGAGCTCGCCCATATGTCACTGAATTCCCGGCTACAGTTTGTGTATGTGTGGAAAAATGCTGAGCTAGATCTATTGAACTTATTATTTCATTACTGAGCATTTTTATATGAGAGTTAAGTTGCTTTTTCAGATCATTTACAATATTAGTTTTTATTCTGGTTTCTGTATCACAAATCAGGGATTGTATGTTTTCAATACCACTTGCATCGATATGATTGATTACATCTTCCTTTCTGATGAATATCGGCAACTTACTCCGAACGTGCGTTTGTATAAGCTTGCACAATCGTTCAACACCAGTGTGCGATCTATTTACTTTATTGGGAAACGGTAGTATTTCAATTTCCTTACTTTCACTACAAGTCCAAAAAGCAAATTCTTCAAAGACACTTATAGCTTTTTTGATCTCGTTTTGACCATAGACACTATGCATATGTGTCTTGTTGTGTCTTCAATGAGTTCTGCGAGCACAGTGTTTACAACGTATTACCTAGCGTCTTTGCCATCGCCGTTGTCACGCATGTTATTTGCAAACGTGGGTGCAATCGTTAGTCAAGATGGATTTATAGCAGAGCACAAAGCACACGTGTTACCTGGATGACAACTTAACTGAAATTCATCATTGCCATAAACAATGTAGTATTAATTAACCTTATGTTATGCATCCTGACAACTCGGATGTTGCCTTTAAAAAATTATTTTTAAGTAAAAAACGTTATGTAATATACCTCCATATTAAAAAACGTTACATCTGGAGCTAACAATCTTGAGGAACATGAGATTTCAAATTAATGAAAGATTTAGGTATTCAACATGGGTCAGTTTCTGGCAATTATCATGATTTTTCATGATTTTAAGATAAGTTTTCAGATGCTTCAATGTCTATTATTACAAGTTTTGCTCCCCTTTATGTTACCGAAAATTTTGTTCTTATTTGCTCACCAAGCAATTCACGGTGGCTGCCGGATGAGAGGCCACAGTTAGTTTGTTTATATATCTAACTGATCCTCGGTGATATACCAAAATGATCCGACAACACACGTAACTGATGAGAGTATTGGGACACAAGATTTTCAAGATAAGCAGAATGTAGCTAACTTTTTGCATAGGTTTGAAGGCTTGCAAGTGTACCTGCCAAGATACAAAAATGAAGCACCTACCGGCCCTGGGCACGAGGTCATACGGCAGGCGAATGTTGCAGCAGGCAGAGCAGAAGAGATCGCCACAAAGGCGGCAGTGATGGCGCCGTTTGAATGTACTGAAGCGGTCGTCACACTTGTGGCACGAACTCGTGCTGCTATCGCTGGCCCAGTGGTCACGTGCATCTTCGATGCCCTGAGCATAACAAGTCGAACTTGCTAGATTAAGATTTCCACAGACCGAAGGTAAATTGAGACCTAAATCACTAAGTTAGCATGAAAATTTAGCATTAATTTCCTGCAGCTATGTCTGGGTCCTCAGTATCAAACTTGAATCCCTCTTAAGTGCATAACAGCTAAATAAACTAGAAAAAAGATTGTCTTTAAAGCAACGAGAATTGCCTATTTAGGCAGAATCAATGAGTCATTCATGCTGTATATTACCTTAGAACTTCCACAAGTGCCAGGTAAGCTAGTAATTGTATGAGTAAAGGAACTTTGTAGTTACTCACTATTTGATACTCAATAGTACAAGTATACTCAATAAAATTTTTGAGTGAAGGCGTTTTTGTACCATGAAGATGTCTCACTTATAAAGAACTACATGGTTGAAATGGAAGCAAGATAGTAGTTTCAGAAGAGGCCTTGGCACCTACCCACAGTCAATTAGCCCGAGATTCGGTTGTCATACTGACAATAGAAGCCTGTAATACAAACATTGTACTACCACCTATAATGTAGGCCAGGCATGCTCCGTCGGCGTACTCCCGTGACACAGCAGCAATGTCAACCACACTGGCACAATTCAAGCAGCATAAAATTTCATTATTCATATGAACATCATATGAATACACCTCCAGCAGATACTTCAATCACTAACTTCCCTATCACTATCAGCCGTCACAGTGAAATACACCTCAAAATAGCTGAAGTAATAAGCATTGAGCCAGACCATCTGTAAATAAATATGCTATATGATCGAGGCTTCAATTTTCTGAAGCTGTAATGACTTAAATTATTCTTGAACCGATACCATTAAATGAGCCACAGAAGCAAGTGGCCTCCATTTTGAATGTGATTTTGCTAAGTAGAAGTAGACTGTTCTGGGATACCTGGATTCATTATGTGTTCAAATATTTTGTAATGTATATTAGGTAGATATGATCCCAAAACAAAGTGATTAATTTCCTCCTCTAATAATGACAACTTTTATTTTTAGTGTGCTGGACTAAAATTTATGGAAAGAACTGTTTTACTTTTACAGATGCTAAGGATTTTCAAGACTTGATGAGGGCAAATATTTTGGACTGAAATGTCCAGAATTTTAATACAGTGATATCTGCAATTTCAAACTTTTATTCTCCTATAGGTTTAAAACAGTTTATCAATAACCATCTTAGTATCTTAAGAAAGGTGTAAAAATCTTTTCCATTCCTGCAACTTTCCATATCTTTTGAATTGCACTGAATGTTTTTTCCTAAGCTGAAGGGTTGCAAGCGAATTTATTTTGAGGGGTTAAAGTTAACCCTAAACTGTGCAAGTAAAGATTAAATAATCTTTTGGAGGTAATAGGTGACTGGAGGTAACCATTCCTCCGCAGTGGGAAGATGAATATATGAGGTTTTGGCTGCTTCACATAGCTTTCAGGCTCTGGCTGTTTCAGTGTTGTCATCACCAAGCAGAAATTTATTGAGAATCGAAGTTTCTTGGGAAATAAGATTTCATCATATTCAAAACACATCTGACACTGAACAAGACACCTGTGCTCAAAGTGCCCTTTCGGTATGAGGAACAGCCACATGACACCTAGAGTTACATAGAAAAGCAATTTTGAAGTTTTTATTCCTGTACCAAAGCCCAAGAAAATATTGAGGTTAGAAAACATTTTTGAAATAGTATATTGGCTTTTCAATCCTCTGCATGAAAACCAGGATATCCACACAAATTATCTAACAAAGAAGCAAATTGAAAATGACAAACTTCAAGGCCGCACAGTACTTAAATTATAGACTCCAGCAGTTTTCATGAACCCATCAACTTTAGAAAAAAATCATCTGATATTTGCAGTATTTTTCCTTCATGACAATGGCATTGATAATGATAACCCATGGACAAAACTACCCTTAATCCCAGTTGATTCATTAACAATGGTCAATAGAAGGCTCATGCCGATGTTAAAGCCAACAAATGTCATGGTTAACAATAAAAAATTAACAAAAAATGTTTTCAGCTAACATTACTATTCTAAAAAATTGTGAGACCCAATTAGATAAATAAAAAAGTGAAAATACATGTCATGGCATTTACCCAAGATACTACTGTGACATGAATAATGTGGTAAACATTATGTATTCCTTTAATTAACCTTTATTTATACCTATGGAGAGCTAACAAGAACATCTTTTTGCTTTCTATTTCAACACTAATAGAATATGAGCTAAAATATAAACTTTGATTCTCCAAAAAATTAGCAAGTAAAATAAACAAGGGATATCTCACCTGTCCTTTAACCTGTAGAACATATTCTATTCTTTTGAGGGTGGCATGAAGGCTGCGCTCAGAAGGGAATTCAGCCAAACTGGATCCAGCCTAGAAGTAGATTTCAAGTTACAATAAAATGGATACAAAATAGATTCATTTTAAAAGAAACATGCGTTTATAATTCTTGCAGAGGTTATATATTAATTATATACAATAATTTTTGATTACTCAAATATCCTCAAGTCAACAGAAATATTACCCTAGTAAACTTGTCTCATGCGTAAGATGAAAGAATAACAGGCCCACTGAGACCTGCAGAAATTAAGCTTAAAAATTAAGGTAAAAATAGTTATAATTAAAGTAGTAGCCCACTTTTATCAATTGAGCCCAAGCCCAGGGGCTCACATTTTTGTACCATAGTAAGAAAAAGAAAGGGTTACTTGCTCATTGGACACAAAAACCTAAAATGAATTTTAGGAAGTAACTTCTACGAATTTGTAGACTAGTTTCTTGAAAATCTACCAGTGTTAATGGGGATGCATTCGGTTCCTCTTTTAGCACAATTTATTAGTGCATTTGTTGTAAATATTTCCTGTTCTTCAAACATATATGCATATCTTATTCACTTTCATAAGATTTGAATAAATGTAACATTCTTTTCAGTTCATGAGTAAATAATAAGTTTTCCAGTGCTTACCATATCCACTATGCATTTTTAAAATAAATATTAATTAAGTAGCATACAAGAACTAAAGTTAAAACTCCTGAAGTGTTCCAAGTGTTTTTCTACATTCTAATGATCAGGTAATGTGTTTGCTGTATATGTTGAGTTGCATTTTTTCAATATTAATTTATGGTTTTTGATTCTTATCCATTCCAATTATGATTTTATTCAGTTGCTTGGCAAGTTTCATTTTGATATTGATATGATTCAGTTTATTTT
>VOMN01022235.1:0-20261 GCA_014899125.1 Orchestia grillus | reverse complement strand
TCTATTATTTGCAAGGTTGAGTTCCCGTGACATTATTACAACAGCGAAATATTTTATTTAAGCTTTGTGTTTTAATACCCTTCTTCCGTAATTCAATGGGTGCATACATATATGCTTGCAAGAGGTATGAAGCGACCTCTCAAATCTTGACGAGCAGCAGCCTTATATGTTTGTAGTTCCGTCACACGAACAATCTCAAATTTCGGTGTAGCAAAATATTTCTGTGTTAATTTACTTGTGTGCTTAGGATCGTTATCCCGTTGAAAGACAAACGCCCGGCCAAGATGTAGTTTTATTGCCGATTGTTTAACATTACCAGTAAAAATGCGCTGATATCCTTCAGAATTCATGATGCGCCTCTATCACACAAATATTCCCAGCCCCTGCAGTCTGCTTGAGTGGCATCGATATGCTTCCTGGCGAACTCCAAACGCTTTGAATTGGCTTCAACAGTGGCTTCCTCCTTGATACACGCCTGTGAAGGCCCTCACGGTTCAGGTAGCGTTGCACTGTTGACACATCCACAGTTTTTCCACTACTAGCCAGATGTGATTGAAATTCCTTGGAAGTGATCTTCGGGTCTTTATTTACTATTTTCATGCATCAACGCGCATCCCTTTCGGTTAATTTTCGAGAAAGACCAGCTCGCGCTCGATCAGCAGTGGTCCCATCATTCCTGTTTTGACAATAATATTCCTTACGGAAGAAATTAGACCATTCAAAGTTGATGAAATTTTTCGATATCCATTTCGTTTGTTGTGCAATTCAACTACACACTTCCTTATGTCCGGTGAGTGTTCAGAAGTCTTCGTCATACTTGAATTTAGAAAGACTTGGTGATATGNTAAAATATTTTTTGCGAATAATTTTGTCTGCAATTTAATTTTATATCCGGGATTACCGAAGTGTGCTTAAACCTGCAATTCTCTATACTACTCTTGGTGATATGTTTATCCGGCTCCCTCCAACGATTAACTGAGCAACCACAAACGTGACGTACGGTTTACAGAGTGTTCTGGAATGTTGCCGTGTTATCCTCAGAACAATCTAGAACATTCTTGATCAATAATGATGAGTTAAAGTATTTTATATAAATGTTGTCATTAATTTTGCAAGAGGAAAATAGCAATCAATTTGTAAAATATGGTATATCTGAAGATATTCAATGAATAATATATTTTTGATGTAAGAAATTAATTTACACGATCACAAGCTAGCATTTTAGTACAAGCACACTAATATTTCCTTAGTAACTTAAAAATAGGGACAATATTTAAATTTAATGTTGAACGTTGCCAATAAATTTGCGCATAACTATATACTTTATATGCTCCAAATTCAAAATTTTGATAAATAGTTTTATAAAATATTGAATACACACACAATATCTCTTGTTAACCCAAAAAATGCCAAACTAAATCTTCAATACTAACGAAACTGCTTCCCGCCATTCCTGGCTGAAATACCCGTTTTCTTTGAACACGTGTTCCCCACGAGCCCCCACTGCACCCCAACGGCTTGGTGAGGGGCTGGTGCTACCTCATAATCATTGGAAAACAATGTAGCACCATCATAAGCTATCAAAAATGTTCAGAGAAGTAAGACTATGTTTCAACAAGAAATCTACCTCATTCTTATCTCTTTCACATTGAGAAACTTTAAATTGACGTATAAAACATGACTACCTGTTGAAATTAACCAGACGTAAAAAAATGATTTAGAGACAAACCAGTACGTCTTTTGTTCTTCATGAGTATGGAAAATACTTTTGTAGTTTAATCTTGTATACGTGTTTTAAAATATCATTCTTTTTAGATAGTAGACTAACCTTCGATTTTACACCGCCTGCGTGCGAGTCAGCCACTCGGCGCAGTCGGACAGCCAGTAAGCCAGTGGTGCGCGAGACAGCCGTTCAGCCTTCAGCAGTTAAAATAATTAATAGAACATGAACTACATATATCACGAAGACGGTACCGATGATGACGAAAAATTTTCATACTATAAGTTACAAAAAAATAATTTAACGATGAGGAACTAACCTCAACAGTAATTGATGACTAAATTTGTAAATAAAGCGATTAAATTTTATCATAGTTGCATTTACATTGACATATCTTCCATCTATTATGTTTGTGGAGTCCAGAGACTCGCAAATCATATACATGTAATATAAAATTCATTCTCAAATTTACTGCGGGTTATACTTGAAAACTTCAAAGGGCAATGAAGAACATCCCGCGAAATAATGATGTGACTAAAACACCGTAAAGACTAGTTCTACGTCTGTTAGAACGAGATATGCATTTTTATTGAACTATCAATCCAGATCCTAAAATTTTATCTAATTAAATGGTAACGGTCAGATATGAATTATTATTAAAAACCCTACTTGCGATATAAAACTGTAACACTTTCTGGCTGTCATCCAGTCCTCTAAAAGTATAGGATATGTAACTAAGAAATAATAGGAAATCTACGAAAAATAGTGAATTCACGCGTAAGAGGTGCATTTTATTTTTGTTCTTATCCATCAATCTGAGATCAAAAATATCGAACGAGTTTTCCAAGACCAATATACGTATGGAAAAGAAATATGTGAAAAAAACGCGCGTGACTTATGGCCTAGATTATTGACCGTTCTTTAACGAAATTCACGTTTCCTGTTTAGGGAAAGAAAAAACGGCAAAAAATGTTTAAAATATTAATACCAATGCAATTTTTACGTTAGTGTTTAACTATCTATAGCAGCCTAAAATACACTAAACAATGTTTGAAGGAACTATTTGAAATAATTAATTAAATTATTTTACCAAAAAGAGTTCAGACTTTTCCGCATAAGATTTTCCGAAATTTCTTGAATTTTGTGATGTCGAGGATCAAGGAAAAGCGGTTGTGAGGGAAAAGAAATCATGGAATGTTCTGAAGACTTGATATGGCATTCTTTGTCGTCAATACTTGAGCCATCCCATAAGCCAAATGTTTTATCGCCTTGATGGAGAATCTTGGTTGAAATATATGCCAGACCCACTTAAATGTTTCGTGAACTCCCATTTGCAGAACGGGGTAAAATAAACAGAGATTTTGATACGGCTGCAAGGAAGCATTCGATCAAATTTCCAAATTGAACTTATATCACCTTCACTTACGACGAAAAACATTAAAAGTAAATTAAAGGGAACTAGATTTATAAATAACTCCAGTAAGATAATGTTCGTTTACGTGTATATGTTTTCCCAGAACCTTGAATTGCTTCATCACAATCCGCAACATTGCCTCTGGGATTTGAAGCACCTCTTGTCGGATCCGTCCTTTTAGTTCTTTAACTGTTCGTGGTGGGTTATCGTGATACACTTTACTCTTCAGGTAACCCTACAAGAAAAAGTGGCACTTGTTGGGTTCTGTGTACAGGGAGGACAGGCGATATCCTCATTTCGAGAGATCACGTAATTTAGAAATAAAGCATTAACGTTCATGCTTACTCTTGCCGTGTGCGAGGTTGCTTTATCCTGTTGAAAAATTGTCGCTTCGTTTATTTTGCACTGAGTGAGTTTTGGAGTAAAAAAGTTTTCTAACATGACTGGGTATCTCTGTGAAGTACTGTCCCAGCATTGCCTATAAAATATTTAAAGAAGAAGGGCCCTATGATCCCTGATGAAAACATAATGCATTATACGGTAACTTTTGTGGAATAGAGATGTAAAAGCAGTTGTCTTGAATTAACATCACTTCAATACTTAAGGTGTGCTTGTTAACGTAACCGGACACATGGGAATGAGCCTCGTCGTTCATACATAAATTGTTTACTATGTCTTCGTCTTAATGAATTAAGTTGAACATTTCTTCACAGAACTGTCTTCGACTCACGTAATCTTTTTCTTGAAGAGACTGCACAAGTTGAATCATGGTAGCATTACGGTGTAGAGCGTTGTGTAAAGTCTGTCCTACCGTTCTGTTGGAAATACCAAGTGCCTTAACGGTGAGCAGAGAAACCCCGGCTTCTTTCAATGTAAGAAGTTTTTTTGGAAGTAGACACTTTCTTTGGTTTTCCAGGCTTCTTTTTAAACCCATTTCCAATCGCAGAGGCAGATGTCACCAGTTAATTCCGTTGAATTTGAAAGTAGGTACGAAAAACACAACGTGCCTTCACGTAACCACTTTCGTTTTAATAAAACGCTTTGACAGCGTACGTGCAATCCTTGAAATGTCTCTTGCTCCATTGCTACTGAAATCACTGAATGCCAAGGTGTCAAGAACATTGCCGACTGCATCCCCACCGCGTTTTATTAGGTACCCTCAACCTCAATTCCTGTGTTTTTCCCATAGCTCTTCATTCCACCCACCCTGCACCTCCGGAGCCTGTCATTATAGGTTATTATGTGATCTAATTATAGATGGATTGTTCTAAGACGATCTAAAAAATAAAGATAGACAATTGCTTCCAAATTTTTACTTACTTCATTTTGGCACTAGAATAAACTGAATATTTTGCGACTTCAATTCTTTAAATTAATAATTTCGTACTTTTTATCGAGTGGTACGTTATGTGCATTAATTCTTGGGAGGAATGGGGTATTTCTCACACGAAATTAGAGTACGCGTTAAACCTGCCCGCCGGTAGTTTACAGGTATGTATAAAAACGAGAGGCTGAAGTTAGAGGTATTGGGAGAACTGGTTTACAATAAAAAAATTCGAGGTCTTCAGGATTTCGAAAACAGCGTCTAAGGAACACAACACGTACGTACCATGGCTCGTCGTTTTTTTTCTTTGCGTCAGCTATCGGAATAGCGGGAGTTGTGAACTAGTACTCAAATTCTGTTACAGAAAGAATGGATTGGGAACCGCCTCTCGTTTTGCTACAACTCACAAAAAATGCACAGTAATATTAATGAACTTATGTTATACTCATAAATTTGTCCAAAACCGAAATTAAATTCACTAATATAGGATTTTAGCATCTGAAATTCAAAACTTCCAGTTAAAGATCCAAAATTTGCGGTTATGTGCACGGCACATACTATCAAGTTTATCTCCCTGTACAACACGTGAGATTTTGTGTGTTTGTAACATACAAAACTAAAGTTGATCATGATATGATGATATGTAACTCATACCTTGTTTGCGCTTGAAAACAAAAACGAGGAAGAAGGAAAGCTCAAAGGAAGAACGGCGGATCAAATTTTAGGCAGCATGTGCGGGATTGCCCTGTGGAGCCGGCGCGCTCCGAGACTCAGTTTCCCGCGTAAATTCTTCACCGGAAGCACCTCAAACTCTCTGGCACCCCGCACGTTGAGGAAGGAAATACCTCATGGAGACATTTTACAATCGGTACTTAAAATGCTTTGACAAATAATAAGGGGTACAGTAGTAGAAAATTCGACATTAATATGGAATTCCGACCACAGTAGTATACGAAATACTGAAGGAAAAATTCCAATGAACTCTACAAACTCTATTTTCCTAAACAATTGACATAAGTTAGTGAACGCCCATGAGGAAACAATCTGTAAGTCGATAATTTTTCAAGAAGTTGTCAATTTGAGAGGGAATTCGTCCATAATTTTCTAAAGGAATTCAATATAGTTCCTAAAATGTGTTTAGGTCTGACGGGCTTACGTGATCAACAGTCAAACATCTGAAGCGAGAGAGCTGAAAAGCTTCTTTTTCTCTAGTAATAGTCTGCTAGGATAATTATAAGTTCATATTCGTTCTTTTTTCTGGTCAAGCAGGAGAGACTTAAGTTTTGCTACTTCTCTTATGCAGTGCAAATTTGCGAATTGACATCTTGTTGACGTACCTGAACTTTATCAAAAAGTTCAAGAGATTTTATAATGGAGCCTTTTTGATTTCATGCTAAAATGATTGAAGTATATTCGTTTAGAATGCTCGTTATTAATATGACATGTTTGTTTTGTCAATGCATAATTTGCAAAACGAAATTCTCTTGGTCAAAAGCCATCTTAATTATTCGTATAGGCAATCAGAATGAATACCCAAGCTTGCTTACAAACTTGATTCAGATTCACCAGTCTCCTCCCAACGACATTGAGTATTCGATATCAAGTAGTAAACACCACAGAATTAGGAATAACGATGCAAAAAAAGTACACTGGTTTTTGAATGGCTAAGAACATGAATATGGATAAGGTACAAGGATTTATTTACCATATTATGGAAAAGGGATAGGAACTCATAACATACATGAATGCTATAGGCGCAGCGTTGGACTCCAATTACTTTTGAAAATTTCGTATACCTCAATTATAGATGCAATCACATTGATGAAATTCTACTTTTAACTTTCAAGCAAATCTTCATCGCACAAAATGCTCAGAGAAACCTTCTTTCGATAAAAGTTCTTTCCCCTCAACTACTTGTTGTGTGAAGTAGATCAAATGAGCGATGAAAAAATACGTAATTTTTTTGCTTTTGGACTACATTATCACGGATATTACAAAACAGTTCACAGAAATGAAAATATTATGACAATGTTTCGTTAAACTTCCTTTTATCAATGCATCTTTGAAATTATAATCTAAAGGAAAGTACTTATTTTGAAAAAAGTAACCGAGATCATATCTAGGGATAGTAAAGGTGAAACCTATGAGTAAAGATATCAATAAATACGCCCATGTAATATACATAAAGATTAGCCTTCATACGATGATTGAAAGAAGGAATTTAGGTATATATTGACTCCGAAATTCAAAAATTGTGAACATCGCTAAAGCATTGTAAAATTGTAAATTATCCAGTGGTAGTTGAATGCCAGTGTGCTCAGCAATGATACGGCTAAACCGCCGCCGCTAAAGGAAGAAAAATATTTGAAGACACTGTTCATGTCTGCTTTTCTCTGCTCACTCTGAAAGCACAATTCTTTTCATCCATCTTACTTGTCCGCATGACGCGTAAAGAGACAAACTTGAATATCGATAACATAACCTAGAGTAAACGGATTTGTTAGAATAATCTCGAAGCTGATATTTGCTTTTGGTTATTATTTCACAAAATTTAAGCAATTGTTTTGCGAGATATTGTCTCCCCAATGTTTTTTTTTTTCTGCAAGTAAGGCCCACGATGCCGGATTCGGCTATCGTATGAATATTTTGCAAGGTCATTTTGCCTGTGCGTCACGCAGCATTCCGGTTTATTTTCCTATTTGCGGGAAGACGAGCGTGTGCATGTTTTAGATCACTGTTTATATGAAAATGAAACTTGTAACTCAGAATATGAAACGTAAGTGTTAGTGTTTTTAGCGTGCAAAGTTCTCGAGCAGAAACTTCCTAACGCTAGCAAAAAATAGTGGGCAGTTCAAAATAAATTTACTTCTTTACCTATATATTAATACGCTTGTACCTGCATACCGTTTCGTCACGTTTCGACACTTTTCAAGTGAAAGTTCGGGTCTCAAGCGAAGTATCCTGTGTACGGATTGCATGTTTTGCTACAAAAAGCCAATCTTCGCGACACAAATTCAGTTTCTTTAATAGAGTTCAGGCTAGTCGTATCTTCAAGATGAAAATTGCTTCCAAGACCGGACTATCTCTGCTCCTTTGAACCTCTGTCCAACACTTGAGAGGACCACTTCTCATGGGCTGGTATATCTGAAGTTTGTTTATCTAAATTTTCGTGAAATTTTCACGGGTCCTGCTAGTCAACATAAGTGCAGCTTTACGATTTGCGAGGGTCTACTGGATGGCGTTTTGATCACGTTTATAGGCGTTGCCGAGGTCTATCCAACCAGCTGGTAGCGCAATGACTTTGATGAGTATTCGGATTCTGTCTTCACCATTACGACCCATTGGCAAGTAATACCAACAGGTCAAAAGGAATTGAATTCATGAATTAGGGAAAATTTCGAAATGCGTTTCTCGACGTTTGGGTCCCGTGGAACACGAGAAAAGTTGTAAAATCTAACACGGGTAATTTCCATTAAGCTTACTGAAGTCGCAGCAATTCTGCAAAAGAAACTAATTGTTTGGAATTATTTCTTGATTCTGTGTCTGAAGTGCATAGATAGGCTCCATTACGTCATTGTCAGAAAAGATGCTACATGCTCCATGCTGCACGAAAAATATGAAAGTTTTGGGCTATTTTGTGTCGGAACCTCTGTCCGACTATTCATTCTCTTAAAAATTTGATGCTCTCCATATGCTGTACCAAGTCACTGACCCCAACATTGTGCTTCGAATTTTAAAAGAAACAGTACCTAAACTGGTACTGTTGAAGAAATACTGGAAAAAATCAAAAGTTCACATTTACATGCGCTGGACAGTTTTTTATGCAAAATAGTGTCAGATTTTTGCACCCCTAGAGATTTGTGGTTGATATTTTCGTTTACTTATAACATGTTAAATTTTAAGGAATTCATCTCAGCGTTAACCTTTTCAAGAATTGCACTATGCACTATAATTCTCTATTTACACTAGACATGATAAGCAAAATATCTTTATTGATGGAATTTCGTTTATGTGGTCAGGTGAATGAATTTCAAATTTGTTTTTTTACAATGTGATGGTAGGTATAAATATAACACAAATATATTACAAAATCAAAGTTTCATGAAAATAATGGGCATTTTCTATCGTACTTCAAGTGTAGGAGTTAAGAAGTAATGCTTGATTGCCAGGAACATAAGTCATGTTCGGTAATGTTAATGAACTGTTCCACAGAATGGCTACCCTGAATCTATTTGGATGTGTGAGAGGACTCGATTATATTTCTTTCCACAGTAGCCTAGGGACTGCCCTCCTACGCACCGATAAGCTTTGTCCTATTGGTCGAGCTGGCTGGGTCTCGTCAGTCTTCAAATTCACCAACGATTACGTCAGGTAACCTGGTTTAGGTCGAAACTTCAGGTAGGAAAGAAGGGTCGCTAAGAACTGAATTCAAAAGTTCTACTCCGTTGAAATGAATGCAATTTTGCTCTGTACCGCGATATTTTAGTATGTAACTATTTCTTTGGGAAACAAATTTGTCTTTAATAATTTTTTGATGACCTGTAATTGTGACTTAGCTACCATTAACTTCTAAGTGCTAGGTATCCTTCGTTTAGCACCAACTCAGGTACCAAGTAATCATATGTAAATTTACGTAAATTACCTCGTGAGGGAAGTTAACTTGATTTAACTCTTAGCAAACAACTGTATCACATAACACAAGTGTGTATTTTGCTAATGCGAATGGTGCGTTGGTACGAGTCTTGCAGAAAGATCTTCGAAGAATATTTTTGATAAGATGTGCGTAGAAGCTTTACTCAAATCTATGTTCATCTGAGGCCTTCAAACTATCGGTAATAACAAAGAAAACTAAAAGCTTAACTGTTAGCAAATTATACCGTTGGGACTCTTTAGCAAATTATAGTTAAAGCAAAATCATTGGTAATAGATTCAATTTTATGGAACAGCAGGTAGCATGTGCTGTGAAACATCTTTTGTATAGTCGATGGACTTTGAGGGAACTTCTAAATCACTTCAATGTAAAACTTCAACCTTTCAGGCAGTGAGAGTTTATTTTATGTATAAATAAACTGTTACGTAGTTTTTTCGAGTTGCATCTATATTCTCCCAAGGCCGTTTCATTCCTAACGTCCCACAAACAAAACGTTATCTTGCTGTTCTAATCATGTTGAAATTACAAAAAGGTTTTCTCGAATGAATATGGGCTTGAGACTAAAATTTTGTATTTTTACCTAAACGCTGTTTACCTCTCGTTCTAAAACTGTCACTGTTGAAATTTTAGGTGAACGTGGCAGAGCAATTGCCGATTTTTTCCTTTTTTGCTCAGCGAAAACGAGGGTATTCCCCACGCCTCAACACTGAAGCCGTTCGCCACCGTGAGCTCACAACCACGGCGATGCCATTCCTTCACGTTTATCACTATATAAATAATTTTAATATTGTAAGTATTAGTATTAAACTCTCTTTTCGCTTCTATCAGAGACGCGGAAGGTGAGCCATTGAACAAAGAAACCTTCAGTCGAGTTCCAACTTCACTTCAATAACCGCTTGCGTGCGTGCACTTCTTCAGTCATCGGGTCGATTTGTCTGAGTACTGTAATGAATTAAACAGAAAATTAACACACGGCGATGTAGCGAGTGGGTAGAAAATCTCCAAGGTTGGAAGTTTGAAACTTTGATTGTATGATCGTAGCAGAATATTCTCGAATTACATCCTCTGGTCGAGAGTCCTTTGCGCCATGTTCCTATGCTTCTTGGTAACTTATTTGACCAGTGTAACTGTATCTCTCCGTCATCTCGATAGTTTAAATTCTAAACCTTCCCACCGAAGCTATGGCCTAATAAGAAACGTCAGCTCGTCTAGACTATTGAAGTAGTATACTTGCATATACGGAAAAAATGCCAGTGTATTGTAAAAACTATTTCATCCTACTGAATTCTTCTAGATTCCCAGGCTTCGATGGTTTTGGTACCTTTTATACTTTATAGCTATGATAGTCCGGACGAAACCTTTGCGTTTCTACCATAAAGTTCTCATGTTAGACTACCTAGTGACTCGAGTTATGAATCAACTATTGCTGGTAGACTGCCAAGGAGCAGGCTTCTGTAATGATGTAATAATTACATGGCGTCCGAGAAAACTCCGCAGTAATAGATTTCAACGTAGTTTAGCAGCGTCTTATGCATGGCATTATACGTTAGCTATTTATCTTGAACCCAACGTTCGATCCCTGTTCGAGGCAAGTGCTAGGATTAAACAGTTTTGAAACAGAGTGCACGATTTGGAAGCAAACAGAAAGCGTAAATTTTAAGGATTATTGAACTCATCGATACTCAGTTGGTTCAATTTTCAAATTATTCGACTGATTTAAGAAAATCAGTCACAGAAATTAATAAAACATCTACAAAAACTCCCTACAATTTGCAAATTTTTTTGGGGGGGGGGGATTACACAAGCTTGTTTATAGCACACGAAGGCTTGCATTAGAAATCACATTGTTGTTTAATTGGAACTGAATTTTTAGGCTTTTGTTAAACAAAGAGAATGTGAGTACAATTTTCTGCTGAACACAGTCTAGTAATAGTGATAGCATACTTTAGTATTCATGAGCTGTAGAGAATTTTTTCAATGTAGAGCTTTGTGTGGGAGGTTCTGAACTGAAACCGAAGTACTGGAGTACTTTTTGAATGGCTACGCATTGTCGGCATTGAATAATGTAAAATTCAATCTACATAATCACTCGCACTGCTTATTTTGCTGAACATAATTTCAGCAAATAATATTTACCACGTGTATTGTGCGTTTTTCAACCGAGTTATGAAATCATAATATTTTGATCAAATGCAAAATATGGAAAACTGTGGCACGTCAGACATTTTAAAAGTTCAAAATGAAGAGGATACTGATAGCTTGGCTGTAAAATATGATAGGGTCGGTAAACAAAAAATTCTTTCAAATTTACAAGTTGCCTCCAGAACTTTCAATCTCGAGTTACTTCAATTCATCCATTACTGGTCTTTGTACACAGAAGAGATGCGTTTTACAAACCCTGCGTGCCATGAAGATATTTCATGATTGTTGCCAACAAAAGGTCTTGAACAAAATTTGCCTCTAGTCATGCGGGTAAATGGTACCATAAATGTTTATCACGCAGGCCGTTTCTGTTTGATCATCGGTAGGTAGATTATACTTTACAAACTTGAGAGCCTTTGCAAAAATTACTTCATCGGTAAGCTCGTATAATTTCGTAAAAATTTGAGTACTCTCTAGACATTTTGGATGATGAACATTGGGTCTAATATAGAAGGCATTGCTAACAATAATATAAAGATGATACTAAGGATTCTTCTCGATTCTTCTCAATCTATCCACTCATTTCGAATTTCATAATCACCCTGTCTTCCTCCCCCAGTGCGCAGCACCCCCAGTCCCTTCTTCATCCCGCGTTTTCTGTTGGTCGCCCCCTGCTCCTCCGCCTAGCCTCGCTCGAGCGTACAGCCAGCAGCGAAGGCAACAACACAACCAAAAAAACAAGAGCAGCAGCCAGACGGCCCCAAATTCGCCCCTGCTGCAGCTCTCCCTAGCCACGCCACCACCGTTGCTACGGCGGGCTCCTGCCACTCTTTTTCATCGATTGTTGTTCATCTAAGTCTACTCTTACTTTAGCATAAAAAACTTGTATTTTTATGAATGTTTTATTCAGATTAGTATATACTTTCATTATCATTAAGAGCTTCTTCACTATATGATTACTAACAAGCCTTCACTCAACCTATCCGAATTGCCGGAAAAGTATTCCTTTGCTACAGAGTCAGGCGGCCGGTTCCACCTGGCAATCCTGGCAGGAAGATTTCTATTTCACGGATAATACCGAAGGTATAAATTCATCACGACGAATACTTTTGAATCTGATGAAAGAGTGAGAATCGAAGGAAATAAATTTCTTAAATTTAAGTTGGAAACACGTTTCATGTGTTATTCAACAAAAATAGCTGAAAAATTTGCACATCATATTATGATGAAATATGTATGATTTCTTAATGTCAAATGTTAGAAACAAAACCTATAATTTTTCTACATTCCAGCATTGTTTGATTATTTATCCAAGGGAATTCGCCGGATACTGGGGTTTTCTTTGGAGTTCATTTTCTATTTTAGAAAGAAGCGGTCTGCTAAATTAATGGTAAACCAATTTATTAATTCAGAATGTATTGAAGTAATTACACTAGTTTTTAAAACAACAACTGATAAGTTATATGGTCAATTCAAGTAGCTAAATTTAGTGGAGAATGTACATGCAGGATTCCAAATCAGTTTCTATATTTACTCGTTCACTGCTAGAGATCCCTAACAGACACTGCATTTTGAAATAATCCAAGGCGGTCAATCATATGTCATTTGCAAGAAGATATTCAGAAGTTCCATGCATAACAAGGCGGTATCGAGTAGCTTAAATTCATACGAAAGTTAATAGTAAATGTGAGGATTGAAATGCATATTCAAGGCCTGGATATAAGTATCTATATAGCTCTATTTTTGATGTATTTTGAAAATTTTGAGCTCTGATGCGGGGGTAAAAAGTACAAGTAATTCATAAGACATGTATTTTCCAGAATATTTAAAGAGAACACAACAAAACTTGTTGACTACCAGAAAATCACTAAAGCAAAGAAATTTGGGACAAAAGTATGTGCCCAACGCTACAAATAGCTTTTTAGTATTGCGGAATATTAATGTTGATAATAGTGGCACGATTATTGGTGATAGTGTTCGATGATGATGTAAAATTTTAGTTTCAAAATGCCAATATAAGATGCCATGAATAAAATTTGGTGAAGTTACAATCGAGAGTGGCTTTAACAAAACACACAAGGAGCTTGTTCATGCAGCGATAAGTGAATAATCTGAGAAAGAAATCCACGCAGCAAAGTTCTGATATGGGTTCTCACCAATTAGGTACACGCATTTTTAATATAATTTAAGCGATAATATATTAAAAACTGTATAATATTTTGTAAATAAGTGTGGGGTCTTCTTGTTTATCGCACAAGTAGTATGAGACAAGGACAAGATGTTAAACTTTAAGTCAATAAATATTGAGACTACGGATCCTGATTTCGTAACAGAGGTAGAAGCTTTTTCTAGGGTTTTTAATTGCATTATTTTTAATATTACTTCGTTAGGAGTGAATTTACTAGGGTAAGCAGTTCGTTAAGGTCAACCAGCACACAGCTGACTTGAAGAAATGCAAACATTCGTTTATCTCGGACCGGTGCTGTGTTGAGGTTTACAACAACGTCTGATATTATTGTAATCAATCGCAAATGAAGTATAAAGTTTCCAGCATTTGTTAAAAATGATTTCTTGTATTCTTTACTGTAAACTTACTTTTTGTAATAATTCATAATCTCGTAATGATTCGTAATCTCGTAATGATTCATAAACTCGTAATGATTCATAATCTCGTAATGATTCATAATCTCGAATGATTCATAATCTCGTAATGATTCATAATCTCGTAATGATTCATAATCTCGTAATGGTTCATAATCTCGTAATGATTCATGAACTCGTAATCATTTATGATTCAACACAGAATGCTGGCTGCTCTTGTAACGCATCTTGCGAAGCTGCTAAAACTCGAAGGTAAGAACAATCTGATCCGTTTGTGCTGCTGCTCGAACTCGAGCTGGAGGATGGCAATGTTGTGGTATAGGGGAGCGTGGAATTAATATTATCAGTGTTATTGATATCATTATAACCATTGTTATCTTATTTATTGTATGACCGCCGTTTCCGCTTTCCATGTGATCTCAACAGCAAAGCTCGGTGTAAGTGAAACATATCTTCTCAGAAATTAGTATTGTGTATTAGTCCTAGTATCTCCGTCAAGCTTTCATTTAAAAAGTGTTAGATCCTGAGGGTCACAATGGCGTGCGTGTTGCCACGTTACTCAGCTCAGGGACGTGTTGAAGAGAGAGTCTCTGAGCTGACGTGATGCGCTACTTGAATGAATGATAGTTTTTGTCGCGTGTTCCAATCCATGTTTGAAGCAATGACGTATGAGAACTCATTTTTTTTAAAGTTACTAGCTTGAAGTTAATTGTGAGTCGTTTGATTTTAACTCCTCTCTCATTAGATTTAGGACCTTTAGCCTTAAAAGAACCCCTTTCTTTTTAGGTTTAAGACCTTTAGCCTTGAATGAACCCATCTCTCTTTTGATTTAAGACCTTTAGCTTTTTAATAGAGCGACTCACTAGCTTGATCCAGAGCTGAAACGTCACTGTTGGTGATATAAAATTGATGTCTTATACTTGTATGGTGTGTAGCTTTGGTTGAAACAAACAATATTTCAAAAACCACGCTCAATATCTCTTCCAATTCAGAGATCACAGTTCATACCTGCCAATACCATATCTTTAAGAAACTGCAGTCTAAAACTTAGGAACAAAAAAGCTTCTTTAGATTTCAGCAATTTATTCAAACGTTTAAGGACTGAGTTACGGGAAAATGTACGGTGTTTCCACTGAATTTGACTCAAGAAGTACTGCTAGCGTACATGAGAGCTGTAACACTCGGGGAGACAGAGATGATGCATAGATGCTACCCTGAGTTAGGCCTCACAGTAAAGTGACTCCAATCCATTGGCTGTTTGCACCATTTCTGTGCCACTTAGGAGTCGTGACCAGGTTAGCAGCAAAAGTACCGACTGAAATGCTGGCTTATTCTTCTAAGCTGAACAATGGTGCCTTGTATACTACAATCGATCTCGAAAAATATCTCTCCGACAAGGTAACATATTTTCTTAGAACTTCGACAGACTAACTTAGCTTCTCACAATAGCTCTCTCATCAACAAAGATTACTGGAGGGTTTGAATCCCTTGATCCAACTGCACCCCACATCAAACTCTAGCTAGCTTTTCGAGCTCGGAACGGACTCTTTACTCTCCAGTAATGTCGTGTAAAGAAACAGCATCAATTCGATCATTGTGGGCGGTACCTTACGAAAAACTCAACCGTAAAGAACTTCTCGTCTGATCAGATAAAAAAAATTTGCCAACTGCAAGGAAAATTTTATCCTATTTGCAAACCGTGTGACCTTCGAAGATTGTGATTAGAGCAACTTTGTAAGAGGTTTCATAGAATTGTGTAGGTTTTCAAGCCAAAGTCACTATGGAGAATTTTTATGATAAAGGTTACCAGTATTTTGAATTGCGGAACGTTTTTCTCAAGCTCTTGCAAGCATTTCTTTGTAATCACTTTTTGACGCCCTGAACAATTTGTTTTATTTTCAGGGCATGTTCAGCGTGTGTCTTTAAAAAACTGGTTTTGTCCACATGTCAGTGCCTCTACTCATTAAAAACTACTTCGCTCCACACAGACTTTGCGCATATCGACCAACTTATAAGTCATTTTTTCATCCCATATTACTTTAGACGATGTCACTGAATAAATACTATCCCTATTCTGTTTCAAAATATTATTTATGAAACAAAAAACAGTTTTTAGATCAATTTAAGAACAGGAAATTACATACCATGTATGTGGGCTCTTGATAGAAACATAACAGTTAACGTTAACTCATACTTGTCTCTATGAACTGAAAGAGAGTACCGTGAGAGTAAAAGTTGTGTCTTTTGGTTTCAAGTGACCCGAAAACTGAAAACTGTGCGGGGAGGAGGAAAGGACACTGTGAAATATTCCACGAGTGGAAGCAATGGCAAAATTACTGCTGGTGTTACATACCAAGAGGTAGTGAAGAAATTATGACAATATATTTCGTATCAAAAGTGAATGTTTTCTAATTGTTGTGATTATTCTTTTTTTTTACATGTTTTTCTTTTCTCGCTTAAACCAAAATTGTTTCGGTTGCGAGTTTAAAGATCCTGTTACTAAAGATCATTTTAATTCTGTCATCACGTTGGCAGGTTTGGTATTCTCGAATAAAAAAATGACTATAGTGCGTGTGCTCCGCGTATATTTTTGCGACGTAAGTTCCTTGCAAGTTTAACTTTAGTAAGTCCTAAATGATTCAGTGTGTCATAAAATAACGTATGCATTGATGTTATAGAAAACGACGTAGTCCTGAGTCTTGGAGTTACACAAGGAGTAATGATACGTTTAGCACCTTCTACTCGAATGGGTGCGAATGTATATAATGGTATTACATAACTTCACTTACTAATGAAATGATATTTCCTACTTTGAAACTAGAGCAATGTTGATTGTTTCTCGCAACGTGTATCGTTAGATTGATATGTAATAACGGAGTGCGTGAAAAATCGCCGACTGTAAATAACAATAAAAGTTATTTAATTTAGATTTATTACTTCGTTTATGTGCACATGCAAGCAAAACTTGAGACTAGATAAAAACTATCGATTATTTCTCTGCCTCTTTACTTTGACTTCAAGGGCACGGTTTCAAATTCCGAGTGTAAACACAAGCTATGAGATAGAAGGGTTTTTCAAATAAACAACTCTTCATCTTGTGAGGAGCAAATTTCCATAAAATTGCATCTCTCCTTCTAGCTGGAACAAAAAACTACGAATACCAGTAAAATCGGCGCAGTCAAGCTTGTGGACCATCAGTTTTGGAGGACGTAAACAAAGTAACGTATTCGGCTCTCGAATACAGTTTTTAGTGGTGCAGCTCAGCTAAAAACAGTAGCTTCATCTCAGTATTTTCTCCCAACCCTACTTGGAGATACTTGACACCCTAAAACATTCGACGTACATAGTTAAATTGTAGCAATGGGGTAACAATTTTTAAGATGTTCATGGAAATACATTATTCCTGAGTAATTAAAGATTGATTCGTACCGAGGCTCACGCTACTCGTATATTTTTAACATCTCGCAGGTGTGATAAGGTTCACATTGAGGGCAAAGCAGCGCTACAGGTTTTTCGAACCGTGGTCCTTTAAAAGAATGAAATTGACTGCTCCTGGATTGTCAATGAACATTTAATGAATTATATATTATAGCTGTAGAGGATTCGGTGATCGATTTAAGACTATTTAATAAATTGATTGTTAGTTTTCGTACTAATTTTCAATGAAATCTTTGTCATAGATGTTATTTCTAAACGAAACATAATGTTTTGTTGTTCATAATCTTTAACTGGATTGATCGAATCATTTTTTAGTCGTTCTATTTCATTGCTTAGAATCGACTTACATACTAGCCTGCACTTTTAATGTTTCATGTCTTTAACAGAAGAAGTAGGCACCTAACTGATCATTATTACTTCAAGCTGAACACTACCCGAAGGAGCGCATGCGCTGCGGTCTTTGCATTCCAGAAATTTTTCACGATGTTTCTTCTTTTTTGACCTTTTACTACCAACCACCCTGTCCTGGCACAGAGATTGTAGAGAGTAGAGCGGCTGGCTGGCGACTTTCCCGCCTGAGGCGCTCAGGAAACGTCGGCTTTTGACGGCTTTGATTGACGAGTTGGGCGAAAGTTATCGTTCCCTGAAGACAGCACCACATAACCGCAGCAGACTCCAAACTGCCCGGGAGACCGTGCGCCGGTGGCGTGCAGCTGCAGCACCCAACCAGCAGCTGCGGCACAGCTGCCAACGCGTCCAAGCCAACAATGAATGTACACTTGGAAAGATGACTTGCTTTCACGTATAAGCTCGCACTGACTTCGATGCGAAGATTGCTTCATAAAATTCTATTGAGTTAGTAGATATTCTACTGGCTTGAATTTGTGAACATGTAATTTAGAACGGAATTGGAATGAAATCCATCTATTTTTTTATGATTGGTGACTTTTTAATTGGAAAAACAGTCTTTTTATATCCAGCTCGTCTCAGAATTAGGAAGTAAAAGTGCATTGTCAACAGTTTTGCTGAGTCATACTATTAATATGAATAAAAAGTATGACATTATCGATGGCGAAAATTACTCGAAACAGTTGCTGTCGAGAGCAAACATGATATTACTCAGATAAAGTGCATAAAATCTTCCACAATCATTACTAGGCTACAGTGCTGTACAATTCAACTTCCAATCGGTGACTCTATTTGTAGTTCATTGCAACGTACAAAAAGTATGAGCTATTCAACCTCTATTTCAAAGTAAACTTCAATTTACCCCTCAGTAACTGCAGGCATGGTGCGACCACACGTTATTTGATAAAAACTTGGCTGCTGGAATAATCATTGCTTCATGCGCTCCGAAGTTTGAGTGCAAACGACGATGTATCTAATATTTTGAAGCTATTTTTTATATTTTTTGAAGCTGCCACTTTAAAAAAAAAACATGTCTTGTGCAGCTTTCTAAGCTCTTTGCCGGGCTTTGTGAGTCCTATTGCATTTTAATCTAAGTTTATGTTTATTTGTTTGAAAGAATGCTTTATCACACATTTGGAGCGGCAAAAGACGGTTGGCGTAACGCTTCAGATACATCATACAACACGTAATATATATCTTTTCAAGATACATAGAAAAAATTACATTAAAATATGAATAATTATGGTGCAGTTCCTCTTACACACATTTTTAAAGAATTTCCTACGTATCAATTTTTAGGAGCAAAATAAAATAATATTTATTCCGATTGCCTTATATGAAGCAATAGGTAATGATAACATTTTGAATTTCAGTTACTCCTGTTTCTCTTCTTTTTCGATAGGAAATAGTTTTATTATGTATAATGGCTATTAATATTAAAAGTACGATTCCAAATCGCTTTCCTCGCATTGAATTTTTCTGGCTCTTAATCCTGGATTAATTCTTCTACTCACGCAGAGCGACCCACCGGTGCCCACTGATCTATTTTATGGCTTGTAATATCGATAAATTAATAGACAGATAATTAACAAATAAATTAAAAAAGATGTCATTATCTGTGAGCATCAAGTCTTACAAAAAGCGTACTTGACAACTGGGTTAGGAGGAAATGCTCTGAATGTCAACGAACTAGTATATGTCATTTGATGTGGAACATTTCCGAAGTTAGTGAAAAAGTTTCCAACTGATGAAATATGGCAAGTCTTGGCAACGAGGAAACATCATTGTGAACCGGGGTCCACGATTGCTTGGCAACTCATTTGTAAGGACTTATAAAATTGGAAATATTGCCTTAATGAGATGTACTGAATTTGTTTATATATCAATCATAAATATTTTCAAACGATGAGTTTTAGTTAGCACTCCTAGAAAAATATTAGATGAAGCCTCGTATTATTGCGACATATGGCAAGCGATCCGCAAGCTCAAAATGTCGTCCTCGTGGAATCATTAACATACAATATTGAACTATATCTCAATTAAATAACCAATCCACATTGTAATAAACTAAGAACTATTCATACCACTTCTTCTATACATAGGAATAGTTGTTCGATAGCGCGTGACATTTATTACACCGGCTGTCATTACATGATTTTCTCGCCGGTGATGAAATTTGAAGCAAAAGATTGCATATTAGTTTTGATACGTGCTGAGTGATAATAAATGTAATAAACATAATGCTGCGATCAATATATAAATTTAATAAATTCATGAATGGTATTCAGTTACTTTGCATTCTTAGCTACGTGGCTATTAATTGCCAGCAGTTTCCAAAAGATGGAAGACACCCCATCTGATTTGGCAACACTTGTCAGGTAGATAGTCCATTCGTAAGAAACAGAATAGCATAAAATAACTGTCTCCAGTAAACTCATTTCAAATTTGTTTCTACTTTGTCGCAAACACCATGATTGAAAATTTTTGATAATCCACAAAATGGAAAGTTCAACATATAAAGAAAAAACGGTCCTTACGTATTATCGGGAGGACTTTTGATTTT
>VOMN01022232.1:0-13157 GCA_014899125.1 Orchestia grillus | reverse complement strand
AGTGTTCAGTATGATCACCTGGTACCTGGTGGGTGGGATGGTGGGGCACGTGGTAAGTGTTCAGTAGGACCACCTTGTACCTGGTGGGTGGGACTGCATGGCGCGTGGTAAGTGCAGAGTAGGACCACCTGGCACCTTGCATGTGAGACCACTTACAAAAAGTATCAGGATCAGTATTCGTGTAACCATACATAGAAAAACTTGAAAAAGGTACCTTTTGCTATTGCCGCGGTTTTGCTTGGTATCAGATTTATTCAAAAATGAGATCGGTACCTTCACTTACTGAAGACTTTAGTTGTGCCTTGCAATCTTACCGCTGTTCACCCATCTCATCGAGGTGGCTATTAACGAACAAGTTAATGTAAACTCGATGAACAAACCCGTAGAGCGCAGAGGGGTTCATGTGCAATGAAGTGTCACGAGGTTATGTCCAAACATTTTGAGCGTGTTTAGTTACCTTTGTAAACTGTTGTTTTACACATTTAAAATGATTGGTGTAAATAATGAATATTGCTACCATAGCTGGTTTGTTAGTGCTGATAATTATTCACAGAACGTAACGGATCATATTATAATCTCGTGCCCACTCAGCACTGGATCAGGCTGGAGATGCGCGAAGGCGTGTGCGTGCGGTCACTGCGCATGCTGGTGGACCCTGAGGACAACTCGTACATGCCTGCCGTGGTGAGCGTGCGCGGCGGCCCCTCGCTGCACAAGAAGAAGCGCACTCTCTGCACCCTCACCGTCCGCCCCACCGACACTTGGGTCCAGCTGCTCGAGGACCTCAATGAGGTAGGCCTTTGTCTTCGCTGTGTGGCCCCTTGCTGAGCCTGTTTACGGTCGCAGTCCGCGTAGCTTCAATGATGGAACGATGGAGGTCTTTAATTTTTACTCAATTACATGAGCCCGAAATACTGTTTGTCTTCGCGTCATGGCTTCTTGCCGAGCCTGTTAACGGTCACTGTCGACCACGCCCTGTGAACGCGCCAGCATCAACTGGACAGTGACAGTTGACAGGTCTAAGAGCACCTCGTACGCTCATGATATTTCCTATCTTGGAATTACCATCAACACCCGCTGATGTACGAGTTAATCGAGGCAGATTTTCTCGTAGGTTCGTCCGTTACAGGAGTGAATGACTGAGGTCGTAATCAGCCTGCGAGCTTCATGTTGAATGAGCTGACGCGCGTTGGTGTCAATGACTGAGGAGAGTTTCAGTAGGTCTAGAGGTTTGGTCCCTCATTTGGCAGCGACCGTACCTACGCACCACGTCCTCGTTAGTGTGCGTTGCGGTGTGCATGATATTCACGAGTTCACTGGTGGCACCAGCACTTCTTCAGATTTATTGAAGGTTTATAGCTCCATCTTTTGTTTCATTCATTAGTTCGTTCTCATCTCAGTGACTATGGATAAAAATGTTATAGTTTCCTTACTTCTTTGTTCTCAATATTTTTGAGTCCTAGGTAGTGTCCGTGCGTAAAACATCTTGATGCTCCTGGGTTAAAAGATGCGAAGTAACGCGCATCGTCAGGAAAACAACGCTTGTACTACACCGGACAAAATTTCGAATGTGGTAGTGAAGTGTTAACATCAATACGTGATCTCTGTGTACCACGATACGTGTTTCAATTGACAGCAGATTTACTCATTTTACCACTGGCTAGTGTGCGTGTGTGGGGGGTACACCACTCACGCCCCCTCTCCTTCATTCATGCACAGTATCACCGCTACATCGAAGTGTGCATCATCTCCTGCAAGTCTGGAGGCATAGACTGCCGCGTGCACCTGCTGCGTATCACGGGGCACGTGCTACAGGAGGCGCCTCCACCGTGGGTCAGCCACGCCTTCCTTGCCACAGACGACCTGCTCTCTCACGTACGCTAGTTTAGCTTTGACTTGTTGCTATCACTGCGTTCGTGCGAGTCTCATTTTACCTTAGATGCCTACGCCGACAGGGACTGTTACTGCAGCTAGATAGGTGCGTTTGGTTTCTGAAGGGCAACCACTCCTACGTTTCATCAAATTTGCTGTGTAGTGGCTTAGAAATGTCTGTGAGTTGTCAGGTACAGGGTCTCCTCTGTTAGCTGTATGGCCAGGTAGGCCTTAGTTGGCCACTGTAGGATGGCAACAGCCATTAGCGTACTTGTTATGGCTGTATGTTGGGTGTAGCTGTGTGAGCAAGAATATACCAAAAAAAGGTGGGCCAGAGCCAGTAGCATACTCGCACTTGAAATATTGACGGTAAATGATGCTTATCGAGACTTGTGGGGATTCCCAGACGTCTTTAGCCGATATGTTAACATAAGGTTAATGGGCGGAGGCCAAATTTGGGATCAGTTTTATGTTGGTATGAGCCATAATCCGCTACTTTTAACCCTGTTGTGGTAGCACGTGTATAGGATCTTTTAAAGTTTTTGATTTCTATAACATCATGAGTCATAACTTTGTTATTTTGCCCTGATGACAGCCAAAGGGACTTCAATGTCCCGGTGTTATACGAGATCTTACAAGAAGTAGTGAACTCGAGGTTGTTCAATTTTAAGTACTCTAAAAGTTTTCGTATTTTACTTTCACTGTTGTTTACCGCCGTGTATTGTATGGGGAAATTTTTCCTAGCTTCTTCTTTGCCTGTCTCTGGAAGAGTTCCATTCAAACCTGGCTCCCTGATGCACCAATGTGAAATGAAAAGGGGATTACTTCAGACCCTGTAAGGTTACTTCAGCTATAGATCGGCCTTCGAGGCTTCTATCTTTCGTATCCTCTTTACTTCTCTCAGTTTTAGTAGTTTATTCCCATTCTTTGCTATCTCTCCTTTGTATTTTCTTTCTCTTCATACTTTACTTGCTGTTTTTATGTGCCGGGGATCCTGTGTGGGAAGGCACCTTGTGGATAGATTTTCCTTTCTAGTCCGTACTAAATGGTCCCTGCTCTTCGTTCTCTTTTGATCACATTTCACATGGATAGAGAGTTCAAACTAACTAGTAATGTAATCAAATCTTGCCGTGCTTGCCTGCGGCAGGAGCAGAAAGGTTCCAGCAGCGGGTCTGTGGCCACTGCAGCAGCGACATCGGACACCAAGGTGCTGGTGTGGGGCCTCAACGACAAAGATCAGCTGGCCGGGCTCTCGGGCTCCAAGATCAAAATTCCCGTCTTGTCGGACAGGCTAAGCGCCCTCAGGCCTCTGCACATCGCAGGGGGCAGCAAGAGTCTCTTCATCGTTACCATGGATGGAAAGGTGCTTGTGCGCGTACCTCTCATGCCGGGAATTGCCTGTAGTAACATGCAATTTAATTGCTTTTTCTCCCATAATAAACGTTGGAGTTCGCAAACTGCACATCATGACCCCATTCATGACGCGTTCATCATTAACATGCATGCTAAGGTACTTGTAGTTCTTGCGTAATTTGCTCGAGTGGTGTTAAATTGTAATTATTTTATATAATATTCGTTGAAGTACCTCAGCTGCCTGTTTTATGTCATTCATGCCACATGGAAAATAACTGTGGTCAGCACTGTGAGTTATTGTTGAACAAGATGTTAAAGCAGAATTTTGCCTGAACAACAACGCTCACGACGATGCTGCGCTTGATATTTGCGTATTCTACGTAAGATTGTACGCCTGAGGGCGACCCCAAATTTCAGCGTTGATCACAGTTCATTGTTTCAGTGCAGGAAATTATTTGAAACTCGTATTTTCTAGTGTATGGCTGTTAAATTTAATTCATGTTGAGCTCAACAGAATGTCGCAGTAAGGGAGTTGGAAATAGGACGTTTGTGATGCTATAAGTTCTGTAGCTGAGGATACCCCGCGCCTGTAACTTCAGCTGAGGCGAACAATCCTTTCAAAAAGAAAGATAATCGGGATATACGCTTTTTAAAAATCTACCCAACAGTTGTTTAGTTTTCTTTGTTCGTTTAAATTAATTCAATGATTTTTAGTGGTGATTTTTCTTGAATTTACTTTTCAGAATTTATTTCGTAAAAATTTTCAAGCATCATTCTTTAACATTCATTCGAGCTGTGTGCTTTGAAATTTATGCATCAAGTTTATGTTTAGATATTTCTTTACACTATCGTCTTTATTATGCCCCCTTTGGTGCAGCTCACTCTGTGATTTTTGTGTTTTTGCATTGTTGTTACTCCTCCTGAGTGCCATGCGTCCCCTGTCTGACGTAGGTGTATGCGTGTGGGGAGGGCACGGGGGGGCGGCTGGGCCTGGGGCCCTGTGGTAACGTGGCCATCCCCCGTCAGCTGACGGCCCTGTCCCAGCACGTCGTCAGGAAGGTGGCTGTCCACTCCGGGGGCCGTCACGCCATGGCCCTCACTGCTGATGGCAAGGTGGGACTTCACCTTAATTTCTTCGTTACTCAGATTTGAAATTTGCTCAACTGTGAAGGTGAGATGTCAGCCCTCACCATCAATTGTGAAATGATCTGAGTTTCGCCGTAATATACAAAAATTTGCACTAATGTGGTCATGAAGCTTGGGTGGAAATGCCAAAGATGTCACCCTTGTACTTGAGGTGAAGAAGTTCCATTTGTTTTTGAAAACCGTATTGAAATGCAAGGCTAGTTATGAAAGCCAAAAAGGATTTGTGGGAGTGTGCCAGTTTCGTATATTTTTCATTTTAATTATTATGGAAAAAGTAATTCAAAATAGGTGTTGTCATTACGTGATTTTTGGAGGGTGTGTGGAACTAGACTTTCCTGTCGATATTCTGGGTTCACCGAGCCTGAAACAGGCTGAGATTCCGTTTCAAACCCTAGAGGTAATAGTCACTTGCCAATGTGACCTCGTAGTGACTGCATTTAGGGATGTAGTGCACGTAAATCTTTACTGCATTAGGTAAATTTTTACTACAATACTGCGTAGTCGATCATCTGTGCTTTACGGTTATGATTGAGAATATTGGCCTTCCAAAGTTTATAGTACCCCATTCTAGATTATTCGCTCCTGCGCAGGAACTACATAAAGCGACCTTTCATGCGCGCTCCCATGAATCTGTGCAGACGATGCTGGCAACTGCAGCTCTTTCAGACCCAGACGAAGGGTTCGTTTTTGTTGATGTATGGAAAAATTCTGGCACAGGCATCAACAAAAATACGATATTAGGCTGTAAATTTCATAAATTGGTGCATAGGCATGTTTTTTTGAGGCCAATACAGCCCTATGATTACATAATGAAAGTTCTACAGCATTTTCTCTCTATGGAGAGCTTATTGTACCACATCGCCTCTTTAGGTTATATTATCATGATTATGTTTGCATGTAATTGAAGCAGTTGCATACATAGAAGTGAGTCAATTTCCCATGAGTGTGTTTCTACATGACCGTCTTTTGCAGGTGTTCTCATGGGGGGAAGGGGAAGACGGCAAGCTGGGCCACGGCAGCCGGCTGAGCCTGGACGCCCCCCGCCTCCTGCACAGCCTCAAGTCCAAACGCATCCGCGACATCGCCTGCGGCTCCTCCCACTCCGCCGCCATCACCTCCAGCGGGGAGCTCTACACGTGGGGGCTGGGGGAGTACGGGCGGCTGGGACACGGGGACACCTGCACCCAGCTCAGACCAAAGCTGGTCAAGGCCCTGCTAGGGCATCGCATTGTACAGGTTGGCGTCGCTTCAACTTAAGCTTTCCAGCCCCACTGAGTCGGGATTTTCTAATTTTTCTTGCTTTAATTCCTAGGCGTGTAAAGGGTTAAGGTTGAATTCCATGCCGCAGTACTGTTCAGGTGTGGTACCCTGCTATTTTTGTTGAAGGCTTTTCATGCACCACAATATTTGCAAGGTTTGTTGACTTCTAAAGTTGAGTTTGTGTGAGGTCAAGCCCCGTGCTTGGCTTCGGCAATGTGCAAGTTTACCTTGCGTCCGACGACCGATCCCCTCACGGGGCATAGAATAGGCCATAGGCAATAGGGTTAGGTTAGTCAGGTTTTCTATCCTATGCTGTGGGGACTGGTGCCCCCAGGAGAGTACTGTTAGGTTGCCTCAGCTACAGATAGGCCTTCAGGACTTCTATCTTTCGTGCCCACTTTGCTTCTTTCACTTTTCACACATTCTTCGCTATCTCTTCTTTATCTTTTCTTCGTCTTTCTGCTTAACTTGCTGTTTCTATTTCCAGGAAATCCGGTGTGGTCACAAACCTGTGCATAGATTCCACGTTTTCCACAATCTATATTTTAGTAGACTTAATTTGGTGTTAGGAAGCGGGTAATCCACGTCGCATTTTGCCAACATTGCTTGGACTGCTATTTCTAGGAAGTTTATGCGGAAATATACAAAATATGTTTAAAATAATTTTAATTGTATTTATAAAATTGCGAGTCACTCGGCATGCACTAAATTTATACCGTACTAGTATTGTTTTGCAACATGTCGCGTGACCTCTCAACAGTGACGGGACTCGGTATGTTTGTTCTTAAATGAGTAGTGTTCCCCAGTGGAGACGGCCGTGTGTGACCCCTATGGTCTGATGACTGCTGATCGTGGTGCCAAACGTATAAACAAACAAAAATAAATGAATTTACACATGACTGTGTTTCTTAGTAATAGGTTGATGTTTATTACTGTGCTGGGCAGGTTGCATGTGGCTCTCGAGACGCGCAGACACTGGCGCTCACAGCGGACGGAGAGGTGTGGTCGTGGGGGGACGGGGACTTCGGCAAGCTTGGTCGCGGGGGGTCGGAGGGGTGCTCGCTCCCCCACAACGTGGAGCGCCTCAACGGACTCGGCGTGTGCCAGATCGAGTGTGGCGCACAGTTCTCACTAGCCCTCACCAGGAGCGGCCAGGTCAGGCTTTGGCAGGAGCTGTGTCCGTGTTCCTAACGCGTACGTGTGTTTGTGATGGAACTTTCCTGTCATCTGGCTGTGTCCGTGTTCCCAACTTGTACCCGCGTGTTTGTGATGGAAGTCTCTTGTCATCTGGCTGTGTCCGTGTTCCCAACTTGTACCCGTGTGTTTGTGATGGAAGTCTACTCCATTTTAGTAAAGTTAAACTGAACTGATGTGTCAGCCAAAATACACTCGAGTAAACCTGTATTTTGTTTCAAAATTCTTGGGTTATCTAATGTATATTCATGCCACTTAAAATGTTAGTGTTCATTCCTGCCGTTCGAGAATTTGTTCTAGTTAGTCCTAGCAGGATCCTTAACCTTAAATCCTTACCATGTTGAATTATACGAATTAGAATCAATACCATATTGCAAAAAAAAACTCGATTCATTTTCAAACTCCTGCACTTGTTCCTCATAATGGGAAAGTGTTCTGCATGAGTGTTCATTTGGTGAACATGCATTTCCCGATTATTGAAGCAATTTCATATTTTTCTCCACGACAGTTTCACTCTTCAGATCCTTCAACTTGAAATGGATAAAATGGATCTCTTGTGACCGCCTTAGGAAGCCTTAAATGCTCTGAATATTTTGTAAGTGGCTCGAGCGGTAGCGTGCTTACCTCTTGTGTAGCAGGTCCCGGAGTCAATCCTGGGCGGACTGCTTCCGTTAAAAAAGGAGGATTAAACTCGGCATTCCTAAAGTGGGATGCAAAAGTGAGGTCCGTGCCCTACCTCATTCAGAGAAATGAGAGCTACGTGATGCGACCGAAGCAGGCGTACGGATTGGGAAAAACTCACCATAAATGTGCAGAATTTTTTTTCTGTTGCTAAGTATTAAGAAATTTTTCATACGCTGAACTATTTCTCAACATTATTGACATCGTTACAGGTGTGGACGTGGGGTAAGGGAGACTTTTACCGCCTTGGTCACGGCCAGAACCAGCACGTGCGGCTGCCCACCCTGCTGGAGGCCCTCAAGGGCAAGCACGTGACCCACGTGGCGGTGGGGGCCCTGCACTGTCTCGCGGTCACCAACACCGGACAGGTGAGACTTGCATCCGGTCGTAGGTGCGCACTCAGTAGTGCGACGGGGGGACCTCTCCACGGAATGCCCCGGCCGTTTCATCTCACGTACATGGAGAGGCTTGTCGAGGGTTCACAGATCTGAAGAGAGTGATAGAAGAAACAATTGAAGCATTAACGCAGGGTAGTTTCTCGGCCACTCGCTCAGACAACCATAAAAAAGGCAAATGGGTGCCGGTAGTGGATGACAGCCCAAAGCATACCGTTCCTAAAGCTTACGAATGAACTGAACTGCGCAAGCGGATAACTTTCCATGACACACCGTTCCTTGGTATTACCTTTACAACTTTTCCGTATTGTATAAATGTTCAAGTAAACAGGACAAACTGGGCTTGCGTTGAGACGTGGATACAAACTGAACTGTGGGACAGGGGACCCGCCAACACGTACCATTCCGAAATTTGCCTTCACAATATCACCATATTGTTACTCCCCGCTGAGCGTGGGGGGCTTTCAGCTCGACGCGTTGGGTTTTGAAACGTGAGGGGTAATCTATAGTTGAGATTTAAATTTGTTCTTTCTACGTACTTCTGCTGTTTCTTGCTGTGGGTGGCACTTTATCAACAGCTCAATCCACTATTTCGAATTTGACGTTTTTCTCTTGACTCGCGAGCCAAAATAAAATTCGGCTCGATTCTTAATAAATAAAGGTAATAAATCGAAAATTAATCGTCCATTAACGACAGATAATGGTCATCGCATTTGCGGACGACCAACCAAGCTACGTGATGTCGAGAGCATTGCTAGGCTACCTCAGCTTTAGATAGGCCTTCGGGACTCCTATCTTTTTTGCCCACTTGCTTCTTTCCGTTTTTATCCTTCTTTGCTATTTCTGGTCTTTTCTTCCTTCTTAACTTGCTGTTTCTATGCGCAGTAAATTTTGTGTGGGAACATACCTTGTGCATAGATTCCTCGTTCTATATCGTCTATACTAAATGGTCCCTACTCTTTCGGTGCGAGATAGTCTGAGTTTCTGAAGCGCTCCTATCACTACTACTACTACTACTACGTGATGTCGAAATCCCAGGGTAGTGCTGGCGGTACCCACTCACTTACGCACTACTGTACCTCCTAGCACACGATAATGTAACCTACGCGTCTGTTTCGCCCGAGAGGCCCAAGCTGACAACCCTTCCTCTTGAGGTGTATGCGTGGGGCGACAACGACCACGGCCAGCAAGGCAACGGCTCCACGGACGTGAACCGTCGTCCGTCTCTCGTGCTGGGGCTGGAGGGCTACCATGTATCCCGTGTGGCGTGTGGGTCCTCACACTCGGTGGGCTGGACCCTCCAGGACCCACCTCTCGCCCCACCCACGGAGCCCGTCATGTTCACGCTACCCAGAGACCCACTGGGCGCCCATGCCATAGGTGAGCGTGTGCCGAGGTCCCGCTGCTCATAGACTGAAAAGAGGTTTGAGTGCATTTGTTTTTTAGCGATTGTTTGGTTCTTCATAAACTGAAAAGAGGTTTAATTACGTTTATTTTTTTGCGATTGTTTGGTTCTTCATAGACTGAAAAGAGGTTTAATTACGTTTGTTTTTTAGCGATTGTGTGGTTTTTCATAGACTGAAAAGAGGTTTGTATTGTTTGGTTCTTCACTTGTTTAATATTTTTTAAAAGTCTGATACGTGGATATTTCTCATACACCAAGTGTAGTTCAAATTTTAGCGCTAGTTTGTTTTAAAATAACCCACTAAAGAGGTATTCATTATTTACGCCTTGTTTTGTTCGAATTTTATTTAATGTATGTGGTTAGGATCCTTCATTTCTACAATTTTGTATGTACCCTCTGCCGTTTATATTAAATCAATTAAAAAAATGGGCACACAAAAAAGCGTGACTCTTTACACTGCGAGGAAATGTGCATGCATTGCATCTTCATTTGAAGCATGAATTGCGCTCGCTGTGCTGGATTTTTACTCACTGGATTATTGAGAAAAAAATCTG
This sequence comes from Orchestia grillus, assembly GCA_014899125.1. Classification (NCBI taxonomy): domain Eukaryota; kingdom Metazoa; phylum Arthropoda; class Malacostraca; order Amphipoda; family Talitridae; genus Orchestia; species Orchestia grillus. The sequence continues at coordinate 3,297 of VOMN01022232.1, read as the reverse complement.
TATTGGAGGAGCTTACTGAGCCACAAGGATGCTCTGATATATCTGATTAGCAAACACTGGTGCGTGAGGTGTGGGGCTGTGGGCTCCTGATGTGTGAGGTGTGGGGCTGTGGGCTCCTGATGAGTGAATTGTGCATTCATGTGCAATGATGAGAAGGAAAGTTTGATTGCCCAATTTTCGATCTTTATGGTATGAAATCCCACGTATTATCCTTTTTTCGAAGTCAACTGACCTCAGAGTCATGGGCATCCACTTACCGAGACCGTCGACCTCTTGTGGCTGAGAGTAATGTTGATGTATAGGTCAACGTTGTGTTCGTCGCCTTGCAGAAATGCCGCCCTATTTGATCCCTTTGAGAACCAAATTATTTTTTGCCATAAGGCTGCGTTTAGCTTTTGATGATGAACTAGCAGCATTCAGATAAAACAGGACCGTTATGTCCTTTTGGTCGCTAAAGAGTTGACTGAATGCCGCAGGCATCTCGGACGCGCATTCAGCGGACGCCTCGACCTCGACTGGCTCCCCAGCCTCCTTCTGCCCCACGGCTGTGCTGGCCCCCCGCCGCAGCGCCCCTTCGATCCTCTCGAACTCGTCCCGAGACCGCGTGCTGCAGTCCACTGGCCTCCCTGGCCCGTCTTCTGGCCTCCCTCTGTCCTCTGCTGCTGGAGTTCCTCCATCTTCGAGCGGCGGTCATGGTAAACAAATGACGGACAGCCCCTCACTCATGAGCCTGAGCCACATTAGAGAAATCCTGTTAATTACTCATTTAAGGCATCATGTAACGTTCAACTTGTGCACGAGAATATATATAATCGCCTGTTTTATGTCACGTGGATAATTACCTTGCCATCGATTTCGTTCTGTGAAGAACATTAATTAGTCCTCACAGGGTGAAACGCGCCTCTAATTTAATGCGCCTCAGCTATTGCCCTCGCATTAAATTAAACTATCTCTCTCACATTAAATTAAACTATTGCTCTCGCATTAAATTAAACTATTGCTCTCGCATTAAATTAAACTATTGCTCTCGCATCAAATTAAGCTATTGTTCTCGCATTAAATTAAGCCTCAGTTGCCCTCGCCTGCGTCCCTCTAATGTGGTGCAGTAAATGTGCCTCTAATGTGCCTGGTGTTCTGCCTCGGGCTCGGCATTTCGCTACGACGTCATGGTTCTAATGCCAACGCTTATTAATATAATATAATATTAGTATAATAATATCAATGCTCATTAATTATGTATAATAAAAATATAATTTAACAATACAAACTCATTAATATAATACAATAACAATACAATAACACCAACGCTGACTCCACATGTCCTCAGACTCGAGGTCAGTACCTTGAGTCTGAGTTGTACCTTGACTTTGAGGAACTCTGTGATGCGTGTACTCTACCTTCAAGGGTCACCTCGACGGATGGGCAGCCCTCTTCTTACGAAAATCTCGGGATACCAGCAAAAAAATTTTGTCAGGAAATTCATTTCCCTTTACGAATGAAGCCAGTTCGTAATTGTACGTCCTAATTAATTCGAAGTACAAACGAATTTTTGTTCTTATGGCGAGCTTTTTGTAAGTGGAGGATTGTTTGTAAGTTAGGGTTCCGTTGCGTATTGTGCTCATTGAACTCAAAATATTTTATTGTTTAGCCCTCATGCTGTAGTGTTTTCTTGCTGTGTATGCACTTGTGTTAGTTCCCATATGTCTTCTTCCATGGATCTTCATTCATTATGTTAGGTAGATCTTCATGTAACCTATGTCATAGATCTTTTGCATTTCAGAGATCACCCTGCATCGTATTCCAGAGGTTTTCGCACATTAAATTCCATAGATTTCCGTGCATCTTACTGAATCTCGATCCATGACTGTCAAAGCCTCGAAACAATTTCGACCCCAATTGTATGCTGCCAAACTGAACTCCACATTTGGTGCAGTTCAGCGATCAGAGGCAACCTAAGAGGGCCCGTCAAACAGTTCTCGGACAACTGCTAAAACTTTTCTGGAATTTTCAGTAGCCCCAGTAATTCCAAAGTTAAAATTTAACACTGGGAACATGTGTTGCAAATGACTACAAATAATAAAGGATTTAATGCTAAATAACAGTTGTGGTGTTTTGAGAGATAACCGTTTTAGACATTGTGTCAGAAAATTTCTTGACTGTCCCTCGTACCTCCGCATTGTTTTTTAATTTTTATATTATGTAAGCAGAAAATATATTTTTTATACATTGATCATGGAAGATTTTGGTCTTGATGATGAATGTATGAATCATTCGAAACGTCGACTAATTAAAATGAAAAAACTTTTTGTAAATATTCATCACCAAACGCGACCTAATTTTAAGTCTCGTGAGGAAGCATGAAAAAACAACTAGAAAGATTGGTAACAAATGTTTTTATTTGGTCATCGATAATCGATGCATAAAAATTGTTTGTGAAGCAAACAATGCCAAATGATTTAGTTGTGCTTACGAACTAAGGTCGCGGCGCCGAAGGCTCAGCCACAGCCGTCCTCGGCAAAACGGACTCCATTCCGTCGCTGTCCCGCGTGGTGCTGGGGCTGTCCTCCCCCGCTGCGCAGCAGGTCGCCTTGCAGCACCTCCTCAACGCCCTCCAGGTGGGGAGCTGGTCGAGGGGGAGGTAGGGGGCTGTGATGAGGGCACTAGTTAAGGTGGGATGGGGATGAATTGGTGGGGCAGAAGGAATTAAGTTAGGGTAGGAGTGATCACGTACCCAAATCACTATGTTCAGATGTCATAATATTGGGTTGAGGATTAAATTGTGAGCGTTTTTCAAAATTCCTATTTCCATAGCTATCAAATCTAGGGCAGGCGGGCGGTTGTTGGAGGCACTGCGGCGGCGCCGTACGGCGATTTCAGCTAAACGCAAGTGGTATTGAAAATACTCAGTGTGGCTTATTTTATACTCCATATTAAAGGTCTGACGTCGATTAAAAAGAATTAAAATTAATTACTTAAATACGCCGTATCGTAAAGCAAAATTTTTCATTTAAAAGCATGAAAGACTTGCAAATTGTTAAGCACCTGTATAGGAATTATGTTTAATAAGAGCACTCACGATTCGTGCTTTAACCCTATGGAAACCATGATGTCATGCGAACACAAGTGACCCCATGCCCAGATCACGCTGGCCCGAGAATGCGTGGTGGCTACGCTGCGCCCCTCCACTGCTGCCACGCTGCCCCCCGACGACCTGCACGAAGACGACGACACCTGTGAGTCGTCTGAGGGCTGTCCACTGTCCTTCCGGATGGGTCGCCTCCACGTGGCGGAAGGGGC
>VOMN01022229.1:0-10275 GCA_014899125.1 Orchestia grillus | reverse complement strand
GGCCGCTACATTTCAAAGTAGCGCTGCCCACCTCTGCAAATAGGAGTATCAAAATAAATAAAATATTATCATGTTAGTGAGAAGTGCCATGAAAATAGAGCTTACTTTTTTTGTCGCGAAGGCTGCCAATGATATATTTCTTATTGATGTTAAAATTGTGCAATGCTCTTCCTATCCCTATTTTCTTTAATAATTACGGCAAGACTTCGAGACGTCTTTAAAAATTTTCATTCAAATTTCTGTTTTGTTTAGCACTCTATAGAAACAATTGCCCCAAGTTTTCCGATGCAACACGTGCACTGACTGGTCCCTGCGAGGTGCCGTGGACGCTGACAATCTTTTACATGAATTTTATTGACATCATGTTTTGTACATGGTTTCACACAGAGGTAACGAGTTGCATTTTCTGGCACACTTGTGTGACTTTAGTATCCGGAATTGACAGAAAAATGGGCGCCATAAATGTGTATTGGCAAACTTTTCTGAGTGACGTGGCAGTCTGGCATGTACGCGCGTAGGTAAGGAGACTTCCTGTGGCGCACTTTGAGGAAGTCTACGGTAATTTACACAAAAATTTAGCTTACTTTGACCAACAACTACTTCAACCTACATATACAGATAAACTGACAACTAGTAAAAACTATACAAAAACAACGGGTATTTTATGTCTTTGATACCGTCTGCTGTGAACTAAGCACGACCTGTCGTAGCAGCTTCCGCACGCCAATATCGCTTTACTTATACCTGCTGAGAATATAGTATCATAACTCCGCCCTAATTAATAAATCAATTAAGATTGTATCAAACTTTTCTGCGAGAGGTACTCTCGAAAAACATACAGTATGTATTTTCCCCATAATTACACAGCCATGTACCCCCTCACACTCCGCCTGTCACAGCCCCTCCAACTATGGTTGACACATCCAAATGTATCCATACTTATCCGAGTACAATCTACATTGGATATTTCATCGTTATATGTTTGCTACTTGCTTGTCACATATCGGAGAATTCCAATTCTTGTATGGTTCCTCATACGTTCTTATAAATATAAGATAAAGACGAAGGAAAGACGATTTATTTATTTCTACGGACAATTTTTTTCCCAATTCTAGAGAGAAAACATCATCCCACCCAAAATATAATAAACATGGGAATCGAAAATTTTATTCGATCCTCAATCTTCAAGATATTTACCCTTCATGTGCTGGCTTCATCATTCGAAGACTGTGATGCGGAGTGGGTACAGATGGAGCATCTGCACAGAGATGCTTCTTGAACAGTTACACCGCGTATCGCCTGCTTGTTTATTACTTTATTGATCTGATAACGCCGTGGAACCTAAAAACTCACCTTCAGATGTAACCGTATATGCTTGAATGAATTTTTGACTGCTTTGTAGTATACCTTCTCCTGCATGGAGACTTCAACAATAAACCGTGAGGAAAAAATCGTCGGAAGAACTACAAAGCAGGTAGTAAACTTCGCTTTGATTGAGGTCTGTGACGATGGCATCAAACGACGAAGGCAATAAAGCAAATGGTAATAAAATTACGCCGAAATGTTCATGACAGGGGCAATAAATGGAACCTACAAATATGTGTCAAGCGAACCACACTCAATAATATTTAAAGATCACGTACAAGTGGATATACTATGCTGTCCAAGGTTAATAATGATTGCGAAACATATACACCCACAATAAGTATTTGGACGACCCCTATTTTCCTCTATAATAAGTATTTTGCATAGAAGACAGATTGCATGGCCGCTGAAATTTTTTATTAATTCTACTAAACATACGTGAACTTTATTGATGAATGGTGATAAACACGAGGAACACTGCAGATATAATACCTGAATTATAGTCACATACAATTTTTGTTTGCAATGCACGTCCATGACCGACGAAAGCGACGTTGAAGTGCCTCTTGTTTGACATCTCTTCCCTTGTAGCGCACGGCTTCCATTTCTTCGGGTGCGGTAAAGAAGGCTCGCAGCTTTTGTTTGTCATCTTTTTCTCAGTGAAAAGCTGTTCAGGCAAAGTCGGAAGACAAGTTTGGTAAATGCTACTAGGGAAATGGTGAAAGACATAATGGGTATGAGTCATAGATATCTCGAGTCAACGGTCAACAGGTTTTCGAATAGGAAAGAAAATAAATTACCGTTAGAAATATGACATTCAACAATGAAATAAAAATGTCAATGAAAAAAGTAGAAACTGAGATGCACCCCTAGTAGGAACAGCATGCATAGAGCCACATTTAAATAGAAATTAAGCGTGTATCCAAAGATAAAAATATAGGCGAAATGAGCAAAGGGCGACCCCGGAGCAGCACCACTGAGCGCCTGGAACAGCGAAGGTGTCAAGAGATCAGTTTTATGACCCCCGCCATCACCGAAGTGACAAAACAACCGCCGGCGTTGTCACCTCCTCTGTTGGGAAGGCAGGCCTCTCATTGATCAGCTATTGGCGTCGCCAATGGACTCAGCTCCTCACCACCGGCTGCTGGACCAACGCCCAGTTGTGAACCCGCGAACCGGTCCCTGCTTGTGAACCGAGTGGTGTTGGTCGATGAACTGGAGAGCCATTTCAGTGGAGAACCACTCGCCCGTGGACCATTCGTGATGCATGAATTGATGCTCGATCGCACGCAGGAGAAACAGCTCGATAAGGAGTGGCATCAGCGATGATTGACATTGCTGTCCTCGTACAAGAACAAAGAGTATTTTCGCACGGGTATTTTCACTTTGTTGCGAAAGTGAACCATTTCTACTGAGTAAAATGTGAAGGAGAATTCATTTTCAAATTTTCACTTTTGAGAGATGTTTAAGCATAAAAATGTACAGAAATTAAAAACCCATGTTTTGGGCAATTGTAAAAGAGCTCTTTAAAGCTTTACATTCACAAACGACACAAAAGCCGGTTCACTTAACCATCCTTCTATAAATTTATCAGCACTTCTAACTTCTCGGTCAGGTTGAAATTGGGCTAAACAAATCATCTGTATATTAATACGCTCGTACCTACCTGCCGTTCCGTCACGCTTCGACACTTTTCAAGTTAAATTTTAGGTCTCGAGCGAAGTATCCTGCATACGGGTTGCATGTTTTGCTGTAAATAGCCAGTCTTCGCGGCACATTTTCAGTGTCCCTAATAGAGTTCAGACTACTCGCATCATCAAGAAGATAATTGCTTCCAAGACCGGACTATCTCTGCCCTGAACCTTTAGCCTCTGCCCAACACTTGAAAGGACCACTTCTCATGGACTGGTTTTTCTAACGTTTGTTTATTTAAATTTCCGTAAAATTTTCACGGGTCCTGCTAGTTCTCATTATTTGGCGACGCAGTTTCGGGCATTTGCCCCAAACTGCGGGCTTGTTCATAAATACCAAAAATAAAGTCAGCATTATGCCGAGCAGCTAGTCATCAGTTTTGATGAGAGTACTTTACCAGCTCACTGTGGCTACGCCCAGATGTGTTTACAGTTATGGGTACAGGTCAGAAAAGCAATTCACTAACTCAACAAAGCCTTCTCATTCACAATTCTCTGCTGATAACTTCTATGAAATTATTCTCACGATTGAAGAATGCAACTCGGAAAGATCGCTCCAATTTGGGTAGTCTCCAATTAAGCATTCCCAAATTCTCTTTAGGGATCTGCAGTCAACACTCGTACCCATCCCATCACTCCCACTACCGCCGCCCGACAACGCTCGCGCTAGTAGTGTAGGTCTCTCGTAACAAAGGTCGGTGCTCCGTAGATAATAAAGCTGGATGGCGAGCAAGGAGCAAGTTTACGGCCCTTCAGGGGCGGCTCAACAAAATCCGAAAGGGTTTTCATCCTCCTGTGCCACGCTGAAGCCTCGATGTGAGGATGCAGAGCACATCGGGAAGCGCGTTAACGTTATTCACTGCCAGAAATACGGGCCATGGAATGGTGGGCTTACCTCTTTATTTTCTCACAGGGACATCCCGTTGATGATAACGTCGATGGTGCTCAACACTGTGCCCCACGTCTGATGCTTATTATTTGTGCTGCATAGTGAACTTTTCTTTCCATTTTCTTTTCAGTTTTTCTTTCAGCTCATTTCCTGCACTTGCATCTCAATTTTTAAGTATTCATTTCATATCTATACTTTCATTTTTCTACACTTGGGTTTGCTTAAATTTTCCATTCTGCGCCTTGATCTTCCGTAATAACGCGTTTATCTGACGCACTGGAGCCCACCAGAGCCCCGCAGCACGCGACGGCAGCGACGGTTCCGCGACACTTAGCAGCATTCCTCTAGGCCACACAATGACAGCTCTGCAGTACGTACTCTCGGACAGCCAAGAAAACGTCTCAGTCGATTGAAATTTACACTATCATTCATTTTAGTGGGTTCATATTAAGCATTTTCGACAAACATAATTTCATCACGTTCGTTTTAAACATTACAGCCAGGTATAATTTCAGGGCATTCGTATTGAATATTTCAAGCTTGTATAAATTTTACAGACTGTATATATTTCCATCTTATCCATATGATAACATGAGTAACATGGAGGCTACAGTAGCGAAATAGCACAAATGGGTTGTACTCTCATTACAGCCATTGGGACGTGGGGGCTCACTGAATTTTTCCAAGTACCGTGCACTGCTACCGACTCCACGGAGCCCTGTGCGCCGCCTCAAGCCGCGCCTCCAGAGAGCAGAGGCCGCCAAGCATGCACAACACTTGCACACTTCCAGAAGGAAGCTCCATTCAATAACCCAACTTGTTGGTTCTTCTATCAATATATATTTAGCCCTAAAAATTTACTTGAACTCATGTTATTAATTCTTCATGTATTCTAACTCATGTAAGTTTTTATCTGATGGTGGGAATCATATTGAAACGTCCTTTAAAACGTTTTCTTCTTCACTCTTAGTTTCCTGAATCACAGGGTTCAGGAAATCAACCATTCCATTAATTTACAACTGGCATAAATCCATGGAATAATCGTGTGCAGTACTTTTGTGAGACTTATACCAGTCGACCGTGTGATTAGTTAACACCATGTAACATTTTGCGCAGTTCTCACTCTGACTGATACGCATCATCAGGTGTAGAATAAGCCTCTCTCTGTGACACCTCTCCATAGTTTGATATCGGAAGCAAGCAGAGGATGCTTGGTCACGTACTGTGATGTCTTTAGTGTATCAGGCCGCATTCTTGTAGAACGTCTCACACCACCGTTCGGGGATTAGATATTTGCTAACTAATTCACCAATTCGCTAAACAGTATTTCAATCACTGAACAAAAACCATGGTTTAATTTTATATCACAAATTATTTCACAATTCTACAATGATTGATTAATTGCATAGCGTCTCGGTAATTTTTAGCAGTACTTCGCCAAGTGAACAACGTACAGCGCAACTTTTACACTTTGAAGTCAGCAGGACGACTGCGGCCCGCGGCACAGTAGTCCACGTCTCTGACATGGAGCACGAGGGCGGCCTGGCCTGCCCCACGTCCTGCACCGGCACCACAACACACGCGGACGTGTTGCGTCATCACAATTCCTGCGTGTAACTCTAACGAAGACGTAATTCCTGCGTGTAACTCTAACGAAGACGTAATTCCTGCGTGTTACTCTAACGAAGACGTAATTCACAATTCTAAAGAGTCCCACTCTACCGAGCGCTGTGTATGGTACCTTGTTGTTGACATTTACATCTCATCATTTACGTCTTAGGCTATACACCGAGAACAACGTTACAGATATTCCTGTTGGTTAGGAAACTAATCTGATAACTATATGATTGCTAAAAGTACTACTAGAGGCATTGAATTAATGGCTTGGTTGAGAGTTCCAGTGTGTGTATTTGATCAAGTATGTATTTCACTTGAGATCGAAGTCAACGTTAGGGTCAAATATTTCACAAAATATATTCAACTTGTTGATAAAATTCTGTAATGCAACGTAGGTCAACAAGCCAACCTTTGTAATAAGCGTCGAAATTTGCATCATGGATCAACATTTGTAACAAGTGTCAACATTTACCCTGCGTGTCAACATTTGTTACACGTGTCAACATTTGTTACACATGTCAACATTTGTAACACGTGTCAACATTTGTAACATGTGTCAACATTTGTAACACGTGTCAACATTTGTAACACGTGTCAACATTTGTAGCATGTGTCAACATGTTATCCATGTTACAACTTGTGAAGTTGGAAGAGATAATTCTTATTTTCTGTCCCGTACAGATTGGATCTGGTTCCATGCTCCCGACATTTACAACGAAGTCTTACAACGCAGCCGGAAGTCTACGGACAAAGCTCTTGCAACCACAATATCCAGAAAAATAGGTAGTAATTATCTTACATTTTTATTTTTAAACCTAGAAAATGTTCAGATTTAAGTTTAGTTTTCGTCGAATGAACTTTGCATTGTGGTAGCTCTGAACTCTGCTTTACTTATTAACCAGAAGGCTGCTACTTTCATAGCTATCAATGCGAAGAAATTCCGTTTAGATAAAGCAGTTGTTTTATTATCGAAGCGACGATAAAGCTTTGCTATCGTGCGATACGCCTGGGCACTCCACTCTTTAACCTCTCGAAGTGCGACGCGTATCATACATACACTCAATGCTGTTAACATTAATGCTATCCTCGTCCCGCCAGTCGCCTGATGGAGCTAGGTCCTACTTCCTTAACTTGATTGTGTGATTGGGATACCGCTGTTATGATAGGCGTTTGTATTTAGGTACAGGGTGTCCCAGAAGTAACTGACCCTTACGTTGATAAATAAATAGGATACCAAATTTCAAGACGTCTCATTAAAATGTGGTATCCAAATTAAAAGGGTCAGTTACTTCTGTGCCTTACAATTTGGTATCCTATTTACTCATCAACGAAAGGGTCAGTTACTTCTGAGATACCCTGTATATTTACCGCTTGGAGTAGAGGACGTCTTGGTTATGCATTTTTTACCATTTCAGAGTTGAAGGGACTGAGCTAAAACAAATTTATTTCTAGGCCAATCTTTCGGTTGAATAAGCTCCAACCGTCGTCACGGCCATACGACGTATTTTGATCAAGATTTGCACGACATATGTAATCATCGGTATCTATACTACTATACTACGGTCGTAAAACAACGCTATAAAATACAGAACGTTTTCTCCTTCCCTAACCGCGCTTAGGCCACGTAATATAAAGTGCACGTACAAAGACGCGAACTAATTTCACGTCTCTAATTACACTATGTAACAAAATACCACACTTGTCTCGTTCTTATCGTGAAATTATACTTTCACATTTCTTTGTAATCAAAAAACGAGAATTAAAATACTTTAATGCTAGAGCTTCACTTTTTTGGTCAGGGCAATGGCTTTGTAACTTTGGTGTCCTTCAATACAAGTCGAGTAATACGTACGAATAACTGATATTAATTATTGCTTTACAATAATTAGAGTTCAGCAATAGCGCGTTATTGCCAGGAACAAACATAGCGCCACATCGTGCCTTCCGCGTTGAGCAGCCCTGTACACCGGCTCTGACACGTGCATGAACGTGTGCGTTACTCAGCCCGAGTGTAGGTTTCATTCATTGATAGCCATCATACACTAACGCTAAAGTAATAATTTTCGTTGCTTGGAAATGCATTTTTTCCGTTGGTACCAAAGTTTGAAATCACCGAATTTCCCTGCCTTGCGTTTAGGGTTCCTTTAATTAGAGGGGTGGTTTAAATTTTCCCAAGATACACTACTACGCATTTCTATACCATAAATTATTTTCATTATCATGAATGATTCATCGCAAGAATGAAAATATGTGCCTAAGTTCAAGAAACATCGCAAGTCTTTGTGCTAAAATTCTACGCGGGAACAGTCGGTAAAGAGATCTTCCTGAAAAAAAGGTGGCACACCAGTGTAGCACAGGCCGAGGAGTCTGAACTACACTGCCGACCTATCCAAGAGGTCACTAAAAAAACAACCCGAGTAACTAGGGTCTGATCCCGGGGCTGCAGTCCCTGGAATAGGTCGGCCAGACCTAACGAGCAGAGAGCAACTGTAATTCCTTCTGTAATTACCCCTCCTCCAATTACGCATGTAATTACATCTTGTGTGATTACCTCTTCCACAAATTACTGCCTGAAATAAAGCGTTATTAATACAGAGATACAGCGGCACAGGAAAGGCTTTGCCAACACGGTGCCACCGACATGGGGCGCGGAAATGGAAGCTCTCCAGGCTCATATTTCTCACTATAACAACCATACTTTTCAGGTGAACTGTATGGGCTAAAGCACTTCGCTTTCGTAGCAAAGAGTATCTTCAGGAAAAGTATGCGGGAAAATGTCCATTACAACTGTCTTTCAGATATAATTTTCGTCTCACGACAAACAAACTCCGTTATTTATTTCCCGCGTTTTCATTTCTAAGCAGAGTGCGGACGTTTGCAAAATTAACTGAAATACCTTGTTGATGTCAGAAAAAAATACTTCAAGAGATTACTTGTGGGTGTCGCTTAATTTAACAAATTCAAAAGCCCCCAGCTAAGAATAGCTGTTCAAACCGAACCTTGAAAGCGACTCAAATAACTACGTTGAGTATAGCCGACATCTGCGTACAGAATAAAAACTATCATGCTAAGAATAGCTGTTCAACTGTCTCTTAAAGAAGAACAACTTCAATAACTTTAGGATATATCGGTGATATCGTCATTCAAATTCAGGAATGGCTGTACGAGCACCATTTTTAGGAGAACAACCTCGAAACTTGAGTACGACCTACCGCTCCAGTGCTCAAGATTTGGTTCGTCATGTGCAGTGGGTCCAATAAATATCTATCACGGCCGAAAGTTTATTTACCTTAGCTACAGAATAGCAAAGTGATCGAAAATTGAATATATTAGGCATTTTTCTGCGCTGAATACTAATTCGCTTAATAATAATTCTGACATAATTTCAATAAGGCATTTTTCTTGGTGTGTGAGAGCCGAATTCCTAGGTTCTCAGAACTGCTCGAATGGTATTTTGGATACATTTATCCTAGCCGCTTCCGAACCATTTTGAAGTTCAGATAAAGTCACTCGAGGAGGATTCTTCTTTACTTTACGGACTAGAAGTTTAGGTGCATGGTTTGAAACTAGGTAGACTTGCAGTGGACTGCTATAACGTGGACCGATGAAGCGTGTCATCAGTGGTTAAGATTGGTTCTTTCAGTATAGAGAAAATTTTCTACAGCCCGAACCACATTTACGTAACGAAACAATCACTTCTCTGGTCCTTTCCGGCAATTCTTTAGTGAGCGCCATTTTAGAGTTAGAGAGTTGGACGATAACCTCCTCTTTACACAGCTCTCAGACATTAACGCAGGTGCTCTGTTATATGAAGATGAAAATTATTTTTCCAAAAAGTTCTACAGCATTTCTGTCGCGTAAGCCACTTTTAAATGTTCGAGGACAATTTATTATAGCTTTAAAACTAATATCGTGACTGTTTTGAATACTTTTTGCCGCGATAGTATGAGAATCTTGCCGATGTTATACCATTACTTCACTGTTTAGGTATTCTAATATGGATGAATTAAGTATTCAGTTTACAAAAATACACAAGACGTCCAATTTGAGATTGCTTTGCTATTGCGTGACCATGGTAAATAGCCTTCGACCATGTATCGGATATTTACTGTACCCACTGCACGAGGGACACTCAAAAAGCTCCCACACAGCTCCTGAAATTTCTAAGTGTACAATGATTTTCCCCAGCAATTCTATAAATACAGAACTTATGACCAGAAGTTCAGGTTACAACAGCGTACTGATAATAATTACAGATCTTTAGCCGAAACAGAATCAAATTATTCTAAAAATTTAACTTGCAGATCATTTGTCCGAGAAATCTTCGATGGCCTCTCGTGAAACTTATACATAAACATCTTGATATCCATACCTATGTAGGTACACAATCCGAACACCTGTCGAGTCGGGTTATGGTGTCGGCAGGGACCGAGTCACAAAGGCCGCTCTCCAAACTGACAGAGAAGCTACCGGACTCACCAGGGTCTGTGATAAGATAAACCTGATGACAACACAACAGCCTACCGGTTTAGATCTCTATCTACATAGTAGTAAACACTTTTGTTGCCACAATTATTGTACGATGTTCGTCTTAGACATCAGAGTGGTATGATTTCATTTGACCAGAATTATGCTGAAAATGACGTTTTGAAATTCCGCCTGAATATGATATGGTATGTTATCAGATATAGGCTTATTAGTGGGGAATCTAAT
>VOMN01022224.1:0-12661 GCA_014899125.1 Orchestia grillus | reverse complement strand
ATGATTTAGAGTACATAGAGCTGTGTTGCGTTAAATAACAATAATTTCCCATATCGTGATTCCTGCAAAACATGCAAAGCGCTTACTTTGTAAAAAATAGTTAACTTTTGATTACCTATTTTTTACTTTGCTAACAATTTGTTCATTTTTATCTGGCCAGGGTCGACATTTTTGTATTTTTTAATTTCTTAATTTTCACTTTCCCCAGTTTGACTCCCATATGAAGATGATAATAAAGATATGAACATATTCTTGCGAATATTTTTTGACCGAAGATGGGTTTCGACCCGTAAAATTCCAATTACAATGTTTTAAAACATCTTTTTTGTATCACCTACATAGTTAATTTACTAAATATACGAAGGATAGAAGCAGCTCTATAATTATTGCCATAGGTTTCATTTTCCCTTTTACGGACGAGAATCAATTGGGTAATTTTATGAGAGTTTGGGAAAATTTATTGAAAAAAGTTAATGATGTCTGAAAGGATCGGAGATATTAAATCAGCTGTGTGTTTTAATACATTTCCAGGGGACGATTTTAATCCACTTGAGTGATAGCTTAAGTTGTTTAATGCTGTCAAGCACATCTTACTCATTAGTAGGCGTGAAGTATTATAATTATTTATTTTCGTGAATGTGTTCCATGAATATCAAGTGTTGAGATGAATTAGTAAAAATACTATTAACAATCCTTTCACGTATACTGACGAGAAAAATGTTAGTTACTTCGAAGAGATCATCAACGTCTTTTTGTTCGTGAGTTACACCGTCTGAAGTAATAAATTCAATTTGATTTTTTTTTTTTAGTAATGAGCTGCTAAGTAACTAATGCTTGTCCATGGGTGACATCTTCCGTCTCACCACTGCTATTCAAGAGCTCGACATGAGGCCGTTCGTACTGGATTTCGTTGTGAACATGGTGCGTTCTTATTGTGAACATGATGAATGTTTATTGTGAACATGGTGCATTCTTATTGTGAACATGGTGNTGTGAACATAGTGCATTCTTATTGTGAACATGGTGCATTCTTATTGTGTACATGGTGCATTATTATTGTGTACATGGTGCATTCTTATTGTGTACATGGTGCATTCTTATTATCATTTTCCACAGGATCCAGGCCATCGTGCTCCGCTCTTGCAGCTCATGAATGGCTTTGCAGAAGACATCAAGCACAAGACACGGCAAAATGATGTTGCAAGCGACAGTTACAGCTGTTTCTGGGTCAGAGAATACTGGTATTGTGGTAGCATTATCAGTTTGGGCACACCACACGAATTAACAAAATCAATTGCTTTTAAGAAGAGCGTATTAGCAACGTCCCTGAAAAAATAAAAAATGATGTATCGTAACTATCGCGAGCTCGATCAGAGACAGTTCAAAAGCATTTAAATCTCGCTACATATAGCCAACTTGCAAAATATGTATTAGTTTAAAATTTCTCTACTATGTAGTTCAGCACTTTAGTACAGTGAGAAGTGAATTGATGAATTTAAACAAGTAAGTCCAGTTATAATTCAAAGCATTTCCACCAACAAACTGAGATTCCATGTAAGCCCTGGTGTAACAAAGTCTTGGTACAGGTGAATTTAACTTTTGCCTTAAATTGATAAAACTGTAACGAGCTTTAATTCATTTTTCACCATCTGGTAACGAGCGTGACGCGTAAAGCACGTGCCACAGTTATCTCATTAATATTTTTCTCGTTCAAACATTCACTCCAACAGGGGCTCGTGAACAAAGCAGTCGAAAGTCAGGGGTTAATTAAACAAAAGGGTTAGTTAGCTGAGGGAACTTAATTCAGGGTTTTAAGGCTTAAACCGTTGTGGTCTCGTATATTGCCATCCACCCATGAGATCTTGTTTGTTAAAGCTTGTCTATTTGAAACTGTTCATTTAGATACGCCAATGTGGACTTTTGTAGTTAAGTGTATGCAATAATAAAAACGTGAGCATATGCGACAAAATTATATTTGAATTGTATGCATATGTAGCTGCTAGTACGACATTATGCCAAAGCGAAAACAGGAAAAGCTTGCAGTCGCGAGTTTTATTCGCTCGAACATGGTTTGGAAGGACTGTCAAAAATCTTTTAGTGTTGCATACCAACAAATGAACAGGACCACATAGAAAAATTTCCATCAATCGATCAAAGTTGAACTAAAACCCGAATTTAAACGAAGTTCACCTGAATCACGGCCTTATTTCAGCAATAGTTCTTCAAACCAAACCAACCACTATAACGAGCTAAAAATAAGAGGATCCCCGTGTAAAGTCAACTAAGATTAACTCAGAGTATCACCTATTCTTAATCTTATGATTCAATTGTAATTGAACGTAGTTAAACAAGGGTATCTCGAACAGATTTTCAAAGAAGCTTACACAATACATTCAAAAAATTTTGATGCAATCTGCGCAGTCATTACACACGGCGACGATTTTGGTGCCAAATTACGAAATCACCTATGAATTTGTGCAACTATCCTATAACACCTCGTAATTGAACTATTAAATGAAAAATTGTTGGAAAATTATTCTTTCAAATTTATTTAAGAAATAAATAAGCGTGCGATTTTTAACATTAAGATTTAACTCTAATACACAGCTTGTCCTTAGCGTAAGTTATTCTTATAAATCAATGAAAAAAGCCTTTGGTTCATTATTAAAGTCAATTTCTCAACATCAGCCGAAAAAACCCCTCCAGCAGCAGTCTTGATGCCATTCCAGAAATCATCTTAAGAATGCTATTGTCTTCCAGTGCCTTAATCTTCCTCTTATGGCTGCTCCAGAAGTTCTCCATAGAATTTAAGTCCAGTGAGGAAGGCGGCCACTCCTTAATCTTGCCGCGCCTAGCGAAAACTTTGTTGAAACAATGGGTTGCAAGCCTCACTGCGTGTGACGGAGCCCTTTTATGCATGAAAACCAAGTTTTTGCGGAGTGCTAAGCTTTGAGGCTTATCACCTGGAAGGAATTTTATTCTCAAGAAGTCAACGTAAGCATCCACAGTCAGTTTTTACACCAACCCAAAACATCACACTACCACTGATGCCCAAGCGGGTGAGGGCGTCTTTTCTCCTGAGAGAACCGACCTTTCCTTCAGCGATAGGATCCGTCAAGAGTAGCTCTACACTCATCTGTGAACAACACATATGTTCAAACGCCTGTTTTATGTACTTTCAGGCCCAACCAAACCATTTACTCTTGCGCACAGACTTCAAAGGAGGTCTTATATCTGCTTTACTACATTTGACAAGTCTCTTCAGAATACGGCACCTTGAGGTTGTTGTCACACCAGGTGCACCAGCACCCTCAAACGCTCCCTTATCTCTTTAGGGAGGGTTGCGACGTAATTTTCACTTTATCAGATGTAAAGTTCAATGCTACAAAAGTGTGTTTTTTCCAGCTTTTCCATTTCTGATCGACCACCACACACACTGGACTTTTTTTGTACTACGATATCGGCCTATCATTTTAGCAATTTTCAAGGTGAATTGCTTCTTCTGGAGCTCTTAGACGAGTTTTTACCTGCAAGCTGCTGTTAAAGCTCCCTCGAGGCCCGGCCGGCTTGCATGTGAGGTAGCACGGCGATTACTGCAACAATAGGCCAAAATGGCCACCGTTTGCTTACGGCTGTGAAGAACGTGTTAAAATTCTAGTTCTGTGCATGGAACAGTGTTTACTTGAGCAGCATGAAGTTACAGAGCTTTTCATGATAAAGTATTTGAGCTATTGCTAAAAAATTGATTTGGACATAATTTTGGAATGTAGTGTACATGACTGAGTTGAAAAATTATTAAAAACATTGTTAATTTTGAAATTAAATGAAATTCCCAGTTGAATTAATATATATATATATTTTGTTAACTTTATAGGAATCATGATTTAACTTTAGAAAATTTTCCCGTATTATATTTCTGTTGACAAACCTTACATATACTCACGAAGTTAACATTAACTTACGTTTTCCAATCTTCCCTAAAGGACTTCCACAAACTCGTTAGGCACTTGAAATAAAGTTTTTTTACGAGACTTATTTTTCATTCGTCCCAAGAAGTACTCCAGATGGTATAAGTTTTTCGTTATATTGTAATTACAAAAAAATATTCATTATGTTATTGATTTGATATTAATATTGACGTTGTTGCTTCAAAACAATATTATCCATACTATCATCTTTGAAATTTTCATCACGCCTAACTTTGACAGTTCTGTCAGCGTACGCATAAAAATACATTCAATTTCGAGAGCTAACCAACCTGATTACTTCATTCTTTGTCTCGTTTAAATGAAGTAATCGTTTGTCTCGTGTAGAGAATAAGCCTAGCTTATTCGAAGTTAAGATCGAAATTTTTTCCTCGACGTCTTGATGTTACTACTCTTGATCCTCTTATATGATATTACTCCGTGCTGATAGACCACACGACGGGCATGTCACACTAATCACTCTTATAGCACTATGTGGTTTGTGGTGAGTGGCGAACTGTGAGAAGTCCGATTTCCATTATTGGTACAAATAGAATCTTTTGAACGACCAAATATCATAAGTAAATTGATAACATTCATCTACGTATGTCGGTTTTTTATTGTTACGCATCTAGAGCTGTATTTCAGCTCTGGAAATATGAAATATAAATTCAACATTCATTGATATGTTTTACGACCTGAAAGGCTGTGTGGAGCGTGAGATTAGGCTACGCTTTCAGGGCCTGAAACTGGGATCCTCGTTTCTAGCCTTTGCTACCACCGCTCCGTCCGTGTTTGTAGCATACGGAGTTCTGATTCTCATTTGTGGTTGAAAATTCGCATGCAGCCCAAAGTTAGAATTCTGGAGGGGTTGTAGGGTCAGAAATTTGGGTCTGTACTTTTGCGGATCCGTCTTGCTGGTTGAAATTTTTGTACATACTTGTGCACCATATTTACAGGTTTGTGCTTCTGATCTATATTCAAATTTTAAAATTGAAATTTCACCCATTAGGAATGAAAAAGTTGACCAGGGCATCACATCAAGAAATTTAAATTTGATTTGTTAATGCCTTTAATGCTTCAATGCCGAACAATGAATTTCACATTAGCAAAATGAGATGAAATGTTCTAATATGGAATCAGGGAAGTGACTAGCTTACGACTAATTTTCACTTCACTTCTTTATTGAAGCAGTCATTTGTGCCGAGCATGAACTAACCTTGGCATATCGAGGCTAAGTAGGTTAATTAGGTTATAAATTGGGTTATCCTATTCACTGTGTGAGACTAATCTCCTCAGTCTTCGGAAAAGTTGAAAGGCCCCCCAGCGACGGGTGGCAGGAGATCAGCCGTGGACATGTCAAAGGATTAATCACATCCTTCAGTGACGCCCAAATACCCGATCCTATCACCAAGCGGATCATTATTCATAGTAATTACAGTTTCATCCCGCTGAGCCAAGCGTCTGTCTTAGTCTAAAAGAATGTGCTGAGTGAATATGCCCTGAAAAAGCGTCTAGTTCTTAAAAGCTAAATATGCTCCCTCGTCTTGACGAACCACTGACTCTCGACTTATACCTATGAATGCAAATATTCCGCGATCGCCCGATCCCGCGATTGCCGGGTGCATCTCTCGCCCTCGAGAAATAGCATCTGAGTAAGATCAGGTCGTACTCAACGACATCACTGAAAGGTTATCCGAAGCAGGAGGCCTGCGACCTCCGCGCCGTATATATTGCAGACTTAGTCTCTGATATCTTATCTTATCCACATGGTTACCATCTGTCTTCAAGTCCCGTTTTAAGTCCTCGCATCTCATTCACACCCTGCTGAAGATAGACTCAACGTCGTGTTAAACTCCCTGATCTTGACCTGGAAAACTACCTTCAAGTATCCTGTTCTTCCCAGTCGCGTGTCCTTCGAGCCCCCTATCGCGTCCCTCAGGTCAATTAAATGCTTGGCAGGCTGACATTTAATTGTATGCCATAAATGAAATCAATCCCACAAGTGTCATTTAAATGAAGAGAACTTTATTATCTAAACTCCCGAGAAGGACGCCCTTGGCAGAAATAGGAATAGCAAGCTTATGTTGCAGGACTGATGAAATCAGTCCTGCGTCACTGGCGAACGGTTTCGATGACTGAGGTGGTCTGTCCTACGTAACAAGAAGGCTACTTGGGGTAATTGAGCTATAAAGGCTATCCAGGATAACTAAGCTAACTGAGGTTAATTGAGCCAGGTTAACTAAGGTTAATTGAGGTGCTGCAGCGATGCAGTAATAGTGCGACCGTCTTAATTATTCTGGGGTCTTAAATAGGGTGTACCCCAGTCAATTGCTCATCCCCTGAGCAACAATGCAGTGCAAAATTTGTATCCATACCTAGAGAAATTAAAGACTTAAGATTGCGTAATGAATCAACTCGCAATTTTTGCAACGTACAGGTTTCCAGAATTGACGAAATTCGTCTTGCTGATGACACATTTTTGCATATCGTGGCACAGCCGCATCGAAGTTCAAACATTTTAGCGTAGCATGGATCCGGACACTTTGATTAAAGAGTTAAATAGGAAAATGACCCAAGACGTTTGGTGGAAAAAATACTCAGCCTAGGTATGAGAAATTACATTTCTTGAATACAAGCTTGGTACCGTGCGCAAAATAATGCAACACCGAGCGTTCGTCTAGTAACCTTTGTTGGAGAACACGTTTGTGATTATCTACCATTTAAGTGCGGTCACTTCATGAAACAGCTATGAAACTTGACTTCTTCAAGGGGTCAAAAATGGTATGTTTTGCACATCACTTTTCACCGTTACACTTTTATTCACAGCATAAAACCGATAAATACATCTATAACGCACGTGGACGACCTACTCCTCATACACACGTGGACACTTGCCAGGCTGCGTGCACGCAAAAACTTGTCGAAGCTACAGAACAGATTCACGAAGCTCAACGAACCTGAACTCAACGGCTCTGGATCTTGGGCAGTTAAAAGTATGTCTTAAGAAGGTCTTGATGTAGCAGATGGATGGTCGACCACCCAATGCCTCAGACTCGTACACACGAGTTAGAGTATTTTGCTGAATTCTCGCTGCTTTCTGCTAATATTTTCTGACACCTCTGTGGAAGAGAACAGAATAGAAAGCAGCTACAACAACGAGCCGAGTGGTCCATTCTTGGGTTTCTACCAGAGTCTCATGCCGTCTGACAGGGAGATTGCGGTCCCATGATTTCGTCACACCGTCTACACATTTTCTTTCGCGAAGCCTAATACAGAAAATATAACGTTGACGCAAGCTTTGTCACCTGATACACATTCTATAATTGAACCTCTCGGATGACGTGTGATTGAACTCTCGTATGATTTTTGATTCGAAGTTTTCTTTTCTAAGGAACGACTCCTTCCCAGTCGAGTCGTTACAATTAAACGAGGACAGAACACAGCTCTCGAATGTTCTTGAAGTTACCTCCATTTTACTGAACTTTTTTTATTTTGAAACATATAAAAATGAGCAGGTACATTTGCATATACATCACAGATATGCTGTCAAAAATTTTGCATTTATTTACGCCATTTTCTTTTTTTCTAGGCTAGTACCCGGATGGTCTCAGAAGGCGGTAGATTTTTCACTTGTCTCTGTCAGCAAACGTAGGAAACGAATTGAACCACTGAGAAACATGTTCTTCCAAGTTAAAAATATGTTCTGATTGATATAAGGGAAAATGCTGCTGTAGGTCATGCTATCTTAGCTGATGTTCTATTACTCCTGGCGGTCGAGCCTTTACTTAAACATGCTTCCGAAAAAATATACATTTAGGGATACGAAATATTTAAATCAAAACATCTAAGAATTCAAAGCCTTTAAATCAAAGTAATTAAGAATACTTAACGACTTGATTAGAGTTTTTTGATCGCTGTTGTGATATCTACTTGTCATGTTGCTCATCCTCTATGTCCTACGCCAGCCGCCTTGTGTGAACTCGGTTTTTCTTTTCTGTCATTTATTGTAAGAAAAAGGCAACAAATCTTTCGTAAATTGCATTGGGCATTAACTGACATTTGGAACTGAGGAAAATAATTCATGACTAAAACGTCGCAATTCGGTGACGTAATTGAGATATTTCCAATTCATTAAACGAAAGCTACGATGAAATCACGTTCGCGTATTAAAACATACGTACATACGTAAGGTTTGTACAACGAAAAGATTCATAATATAACCAAATATTCCTACAGAAAAATTTATGGGACCACATTAAGGACACCATAATATTAGTTACAAACTCAAATTAATTTTTGATGTCTTATTATGATTTTTTCAAGTCATTTTGAGTATCTTTGCCTTCGCCGCAGCCCTTCCCCGAAGGAACAAGGGGCTCCTGCAGACCCCGTCCCTCCCGACTCCCCCACCAGCACATCTGAGTCTGAAGTGGTCACAGTATGTGTGCACTTTAGTGAACAGAAAGTTTTGGGAATTTTACTCTCTAGGGACCTGCGTTTTCATGCTTGAACGATAGAATTAATATTATTTAGTCTCGTAATATTATTTGTTCAAAATTAAGATTAACTTGCGCACGACTGCATTAATTATAAACGACTGTTGAAGCAATATTTCGCTCATTAAAAAATAAGGGGGTCATTTTCGGAGTTAATTTGGTAATTTCTGAAGGTGAAATGCATGTAAAAATTTTCACCAGGGAAAAGTTTTTCATGGTCAATTCGACTCCCGCAGTGACGCCTAACTCGCGATCACTGACGCTGTCACGTTTCCAACTAAAAGCTAGTTTACTTCAAGAGAATATTCTCGTAAGAATCATTTCTTCAGCACAAATAAACAAGGTCGATTTCTTCAAAGTTCAGGGAGGAGGAGAAAGTTTTGTTTCACTAAAAATGTAGGAGGACATGTGAAAAGGATTTGATAAAATTTAGCACAAATGAGGAATTGTCAACGTAAGTCAACCTTGTTCTTTGCTTGTGAATTGGCCACTCTTGCTCAGTAGAGGTTATCTGTCTACACGCAGAAAATTGTGACATACTAGGGTGAAAATTGAGGAAATACTAATTCATCGCTGGCTTTGCATGGAGGAAATCAAAATTTGAAAATCCACTGACCTGATCACAACAGCTCTGGCAGTAAAATTGTCATTATTCTTTTGGCTAGTTATAAAAAAATGGGAAATTGTGGTTTGAAGCCAGCAACAAGATAAAAATGAAATGCTGTGACATAGTGCATTGTTCTAAGCTTATTTTAACTACAGAAGCAAGTGGTGAAGTCGTTGAGGAGCCTCCTGTGGGCGCTCGCGAAGGGCATAACTGCTGACGACATAACGGCCGGCTTGAGCCACGTCACGTCGGCTGTGCTGGACGTCGTATCAGACAACTTCCCGCCACACCGAATGGAGGAAATCCAGAGAGCAGGAGAAATCACATCCAATACCCTCTCATCCGTACGCGATATCCTCAAGGACGTCTATTTCCCAGAAATTTCCGAAGTCTCGTCTGTGAAGATTCTCAGAGTTGTCACTGTCACAACAATGGAATTTGTTCAAATACCCAAGGTCAGAGCAGTGAAAATTCCTGAGTTTAAATCAATCCAGACTAGTTTGGACTAGTTTATAATGCCTAGACTAGTTTATATAAGCTTAGACTAGTTTATTCAAGCTTAGACCAGTTCATTCACGCCTAGACTAGTTTACCGAAGATTAGATGAGTTTATACAAACTTAGACTAGTTTACACTAGCTTAGACTAGTTTACACTAACTTAGACAAGTTGATACAAGCTTAGACTTGTTC
Source organism: Orchestia grillus (assembly GCA_014899125.1). Classification (NCBI taxonomy): domain Eukaryota; kingdom Metazoa; phylum Arthropoda; class Malacostraca; order Amphipoda; family Talitridae; genus Orchestia; species Orchestia grillus. The sequence goes on along the minus strand of VOMN01022224.1, from coordinate 2,899 downwards.
ATACCAGCTTAGACTAGTTGATACAAGCTTAGACTAGTTTATTATATCTTACATTAGCTTTCAATTGTTTCCTGAAATTTGAAAGCTATAGAGGAAGGAATGTTTTGGAAAAAATTATAAGCACCTTAAAATATGTTAGGAACTACCCTAACGTGTGCCATGTTCTACTCACGCAAATGCTCGGCTCTTTCCAGTGCGAAAATTTGGCACTATCTGGGAAAGTTTGTAGAACGTTGAAATAAATTTTGAAGTTAAAATAAAATGTTCTAGTGTAATATTTACTGCTTATCCTGACACTCCCTGGAAACGCCTGGCATCGTAAACTGTGTAAGATTTGTACACTGTACAAAACCTGACTCTTGTTAAGTTAGATGAGGTAGGAAACTATGAAAAAAAGTCGAGGCTCGCTGCATACAAGCGAAGTTATCGTACAAGAACCTTTATTAATTCCAACCCGTTTTCCCGTTGGGTTTTTCAATGCCTTACAACTACTGGCGTGGTGAGGGATGCGAGGAATGTGTGGTTTAAACTTCCCTTTCCAAGGTAAGGACTCCCTAGAAACGTGAAAATTCCTCCCTGAGGAGAGACCCGAACCCGGGTCCTCTCGGTTACGAGGCTATCACGATACCACTAGCCCATGGAGCCCAGTAAATTCAACACATGTCATGTGGCATAAACGTTCTCAAGCGTGATGACAAAGCAGTGTTGAATGGCTGCCCTGTCATAAAATACAGTTTTGAGAAGGCTTCCGATTGTGATTACCCTGTATTTTCCCGCTGAACTCATATTACCGAAGTACTCAAATTGCTCTGAGCAGTTATCTTTTACCCCGAAGTGGAAGAATTAAGTAACTTGTCCCTGGTGTAACCGTCAGGTGACAAAGGGTTAAAGCAAGGTTAAATTGGTTTATACAGCGTAGTCCAATCCAAATAAGCTAAATGTTCCGAATTAAATGACTAGAATTGTACAATTCATGGCTCCGCCATGACTTCCCATGAATAAAATGACATCCAAGAATGCGTCTTTTGAGTTTCTCCTGGTTCAATTTCCTATAGATATTTTTCCTTGTCAACCTTCCTTAGTGGAGGGCTCACTGACCATTATTTTGTCATTCGGACGTGCTTTTTCGCTCTCGCTGGGTATGGAAGTCAATTTTCGAAGACCGTTATTTTGAAACTCGGTTTGTGCTTGCGAGTATTTCTTTCACGATCTTATACGTTTACCTTCTGTTCCAAGATGTGACTATAAGTCCATTTTTCACAATAGTGAAGCCGTCTCAATTTAGGCAGAAATACGTACACGTGCGAATGCTGTATTCGATCCCGCATGTCATCTGAATGGTTTATCAATGAAAACCGTCTGGAAAGATAAGCAGGCCTTGAGTTTCTGTCTCACAAAAATACTGCGTCCATTTTCGTGAATAACAACAGGATGCAACGGCAGACTGGATTCCTGGACTTCATGACATGATCGACGCTCTGTGTCCTCCACGGGCTTTAGTAGTCATGGATGGGGTTGTAGTAGGAGCTGTAGTAGTTATAGATGGGGTTATAGTAGGAGCTGTAGTAGTTATGGATGGGGTTGTAGTTAAGGTTGTAGAAGGAGTTGGAACAGGGAACGTCTCTGCAATAGTATTTTCAATACCTTGGGATTATCTGTCTTTACATTTAAAAAACCTTTTCCAACTTCCACGCAGGGCGCTGGTGAATGAAGCTACGTAGGTCAAGTTAGATCGAAAAAAACACCCTCGCTCCCTCTAAAATTCTATCTCGCACTCCTGGTTAGGAAGCCCTGCTTTAAATACTTTTCTTATCATTTTCTTACATCTCTTGTGATTTATGTACGGCAAGTTAGGCCAATTTGTAAGTACGTTGAACAGCACGCGTGCTTTCTGACAGTATCGTAACTACTGGTGTCTGGAACGAGGGTGGGGAAGAATTACAGATCCGTGAATCTACAAATATGAATATCTGATCTCACCAACGGTATCTTGTATGCAAAGTGCGTTGAGAATGGAAAATTGTTATCAAGGATAATCAAATTTAGGCATGTCGTATGATTGAAAGTCTAATTAACACATCAATCGATACTCGTTTATATGAATGCATGCCGAAATGAAATCGTAACTATATCACTGATTAGTAAAAAAGAAAGAATCAGAAAAATTGTACAAAACATGTTTTAATGGCAAAACATTTTCTAAAAATATAAACAACTCGCAAAAAATAGCACGTTTCGAGCATTCGCTCATAATCAGCTATGAGGCAATGAATGTCATCTGTAAAAAGGAAAAACGAGGACAAATAATCCAATTATAATTTTTGTACTGAAAGTGTGATTAACTAATTATTGACGGGAATAACTGAAAAGGACTAACATGATTATTCACGACAGGTTTTATTTTAAAATGAAAAGGGATTCTAAAAGTTTTAATTCAGAGGAATATTTTGTTCAACCTAATATCCTGAAGCTATTTAAATCTACCGTAGTATGCATTCAAGGGCACGAATCCGGTATAATTTTAAATTTAACATCACTGAAGTATTTGCCCAACAATTCCAAAATTTGTTTCTTCATTTGTTCCGACTGAGGGCCAAAATAAGGGAAACGTAAATAGAGCGACGGTGCAGAGTCAGCTAAAGGTTGAACATTAAAAGCGTTCGTACATTTCATTATTAAAAATTGCCTAATCTGCTATTCAATGAAGACTGGTGAAAGAAAAGAAAGAAAAAAGAAAATTAGTTTATTCCAAACTCGGTCACTTACAAAGTATATACTTTTTGGTTTTTCAGTTAGTAAAAGTACAGATTTAAAATTAAAGCATGAAAGTCTCGATAGAACTTCCAAATTGGGATATGAACGACTACAATCTAAATATTACATGTGGAAGTCGCGTTTA
>VOMN01022222.1:0-14306 GCA_014899125.1 Orchestia grillus | reverse complement strand
AGTGTGTTGGGTGGGGCATGTTGAGGGTGGCGTGTTGGTGGGGAGTTCTGAGTGTGGCGTGTTGCGGTGTGTTGGGTGGGGCATGTTGAGGGTGGCGTGTTGGTGTGGAGTGTTGAGTGTAGCGTGTTGCGGTGTGTCGGGTGTGGCTTGTTGAGGGTGGCGTATTGGTGTGGAGTGTTGAGGGTGGCATGTTGCGGTGTGTCGGATGTGGTATGTTCAGGATGGCGTGTTAGTGTGGAGTGCTGAGTGTGGCGTGTTGCGGTGTGTCGGGTGGGGCATGTTGAGGGTGGCGTGTTTGTGAAGAGTGCTGAGTGTGGCGTGTTGCGTGTGTTGGGTGTAGCGTGTAGTGCAGTGTGTTCGGACAAATGTGAGGGCTTGCGTTTGACTCTCGCCTATCGAGGTCCCTGCATATAACTTAGATGCTGGCGAGTTCGCTTGAATAATTTAATGAGCACAACTTTTTGCATAGTCATCAGTACAATGAATTTCTTATAGACACCTATTCTGCAGTCTGTCTTAGAACAAGAAAACTACAGTAGAATTTAATTGACGATGTCTGTATGATATAGCGGCTCATGGACAGTACCTTGAGTTTGAGAAAGGGGAGAGATATTCATAAGGAAGTAACAAACTATAATTTGACTATATGGGTTAGAAAATGCATCTGAATTAATTTAATTGAAGTTGAGACATGCCGTTCACTGAAAACTTTGATTGACTTTTTGAATTGAGACGTTTTAGAAATGATACTCAACAATATTTTAAGTTCCATTATCTGACAATTACTCTCCATCATCATTTTATTTTACCCCCCCAGCGAGCAGGAAATACATTAAGCATGATTGTAGGTCTGTACAAAACGAACCTTGAATATAACCTGGCAGCAATTACGGTTGATTGCTCACTGGGGATCTCAGTTTCCTTATAGACCGACACACACGGCGAAAGAAAACGGCGAACTGAAGCCGAATGCAAGAGAGCACGTTGTTGTAGCAGAATGTAAGAGAGCACGTTGTTGTAGCAGAATGTAAGAGTGCACGTTGTTGTAGCAGAATGCAAGAGAGCACGTTGTTGTAGCAGAATGTAAGAGTGCACGTTGTTGTAGCAGAATGCAAGAGAGCACGTTGTTGTAGCAGAATGTAAGAGTGCACGTTGTTGTAGCAGAATGCAAGAGAGCACGTTGTTGTAGCAGAATGTAAGAGTGCACGTTGTTGTAGCAGAATGCAAGAGAGCACGTTGTTGTAGCAGAATGTAAGAGTGCACGTTGTTGTAGCAGAATGCAAGAGAGCACGTTGTTGTAGCAGAATGTAAGAGAGCACGTTGTTGTAGCATAATGTAAGAGTGCACGTTCTTGTAGCAGAATGTAAGAGAGCACGTTGTTGTAGCAGAATGTAAGAGAGCACGTTCTTGTTGCCGTTGATCGTTTTATCCTTAAATAAAACTATATTTTTCAGCTGTTACATTAACGAATACCAGCCACATTGAACCAAAATGAAAAGCCAACAAACCACACACTAGCGTCTGAACTGGATGAAGGGGCTTTAGAATTTAAGTAATTCAGCAGTTCATATTGATTAGCTTGAAATATTGTCGTAATTCAACCACGTCCTGCGTGTTGCACTCGTAATTGTGTCTCTGGGTGGTACGTCTTACTACAGAAAGAAATTCATATTGTTGCATTTTTCATAATAATAAGTACACTCGTATTTTTCGTTTGCTCACACCCCAGCTTAGAACAGCTGTATTGAGCGCATGCTGGCACGCAAGCTCTGAAGCAGATCTTCCGTCAGAATGTAAAAACCTACAGATGTAGTTTGTTATGAAAAGTTGTTGCACTGGCACAACTTTATCGAAAGTTTTTCAAACAGAGCGATTGAAAGAATGTTTTTAAATATAGCTGATCATTTCCAATATAATCCAATAATTCATTCACGTCTAGAAAATTTTCGATTGTTGCAGCATGTTTTACTAAACCTTAGCTGTTTAACGCTCAGTATTTTATTCTTAGAAGGCATGGATATAGATAGCCAACGTGCAGTGTTCATCAACAAAAAAATCGAGAAAAATACATTATATGTTATGCTTGTTCGGACGTAGTTTTAATAGAAGAAAGAAAACCTGTGGTTACAAATTAAAATAAAACAAGAGTGACAACGAGAATCGCACGAAACGGACAATCAGATTTGGTAGAAATGTTGAGAAGTCCCCGGAAATTTCTGAAGAAAATGAAGACTAAAATCACAAGTTCCCCCAGCGACATTTTGACATTTCAATGGTGAATCCTCGCGGTTGATACAGCTCATTCTTACCTTAATAAAGAGAGATGATTTGAGTAAACTTCGAGTAAAAACACTAGGAATAAAAACTATTCTGTGGCGAAGCTGGTTCATGAAATGATAGAAAACTGTTTTTTATGTCTGCGCTACTTTGAATTTCTCGATTTTATTAAAAAATTTCATAATGCTGGACTTGAGTTTTGTTATGCCTTATTACTTATGCTATTTAATTACCCATATATTTTCAAAAGATGCAAATTTATATAACACGCTTATGGGGCAGCTCCAGTAATACAGAAACAATTATTTACAGTTTCACTCCTCTGAGTATACTGAGTATACAAGTATAGTATGTCCTTTCTTCATAGCAAAGTATTCACTCTTTTTAAACCTTCCATTAGTTTTTAAATGACTTTTATGTTAGCCAACTACTAGCGCAGCAGTCGAACGGTGAGTTTTTCGGTGGTGATAATCTAATTTTTATGCATTAAATCAACACAGAGTGACTGCAATAAAAAATAATTCGATCAAATGCTAATTTTGCTGACGTATACTTAGTATTCCACGTTCGAGTTAAGTTGTGCCAAAGAGATAGAATGAACAGAAAATTTGTATACCTGAATCAAATGGCCTCTTCTTATACACCTCGGAAAATATAGATTTCAATTTAACCGCTTTAATTTTTAATTTCCTCATTCTATCTAAAATCAGCAATTGCTCCTGGGAATTGGTGTTTAAATTAAAATTTTCATTTGGCAACATCTACCTTAGTAAAGAAACCTCGTCGCCCGTCCACTGTACGCCAAATGTCACTCACTGCTTCAAGCTTAATTCCCATTAAGAGGCTTGAGAAGCCGCCGTTAACAAAGCCAGTAAAGCCTCCCAACACTGCGCAGGTGCGACGGGGTCGCGACCGACGCCTTACAGTGGCAGCCTTGGTCGTTAGGGCAACAACAATGGTTTCTCTAAGAGGCACTTGCCCTCACCTGGTCATGACAGGGCAAAGGGAGAAAGGATGGCCAGAGGGGTCGGAGGGAGGGAACATAAACTGCACTCAGACTAGTGTGAGTTGGGCACTCCAGCGACCACCTGTCTCCTGGCAGGGCAGCACGCCGTGTTGGGCGACCCGCGGTTTGCTTAGAGATGCCTGCGGACGTTTGTCTGCACCAGTTCCCCACGCGAACTGCGCGTCTTGTGTTTCCTTAAACAAACTTAATAAATCAGTGACCTTGAAAACACATTATTCATGATTGAATGCCATGAAGCTCGAGTGTGCACGCTTCTAGAGTGAAGGAAGAAAAATGTGATGTGAAAACGACCTGCCTTTGGAGCGCTCATTTGCACATAACTTTGTGTATCGCCTGAGGCCTTTGTTGCATGTTCGAGATGTGAAATCTGCTACACGTCTATCCGTGATTGTATCGTAAATGTGCAGCTTTTGATTTTGACGTAGCAGCCTTACTGAAGGAACCTTGGGCCTTTGAGAGGACTTTGCGAGAAGTGATACATTCGGGGACTTGCTTGTTTGCAAGTTGGTTATTGTTATGGGTTCCAGTGTTTTGGTCTATGGGAGAGTCACTGATTCCCCCGAACTGTTTCGCAATTTGAATTTTTATATTAATCATTAGCATAAAAAATACATTGAACTTTTCACTTCTGAGTTGAATTTAAAAAGCCGTTTTCTGAGTGAATGAATCGAGTACAAAAATGTAGGGTCCTTTAGGCACTGTCATCACTCGTGAATCTTACTCGTAAGAAGAATATCTTATGTTTCAAATGAATGTCGATAAGATCTGAGAAAAATCGGTTTAAAAAATTACTGAAATCAGTCAATTTGTTGAAACCAAATGTTTTAATTTTACAGTCAAAAATACATATTTTCGGTCAAAATTAACGTTGCTGTACTGCCAAGCCCGAACGCTTCTGGAAACAGTGTTGTTCCGTTCGAGCTTCGAACTAAACGAGTGAAATAGTTAGAAAAAAGTAATAAAAATCATTTTTAACGCAATTGAATTCAAGATGCAATCACATAAAATTGCGCAGAAGTATGAGTGCATAAACCTTCAATATCAACTTTATCATTATTTACGCAATTGTAAAATGATGATTCATAATGAAATGGCCAACATGCAATCATGAAGCGTTCTCTATTTCAGGAATAAAGTGACACGCTCGACATTGAAGCACAACCAGGAAGTGCAGCCTTAATTGTTACTTCGCAACGACTAATGTTGCGCAAATGCTATTTTTCGCATGTGTTGTTGTGGCACAATTGAAGAAACAGTGCTGGAAAACTTTGAATTAATATACAAAAGGAATGGTAAACCTTCTTACTTGAATGCACATATTGCATAACCTATTGCACTACTAAAATTCACTTTCTCATTTTTTGACACTTTGATATTGTTTTGAAAATTCTAATCTATTCGGCATCCGAAGGAGGAAGAAAAACTGAGCAGCGGGAATAGTTTTGAATTTCTAAGAAAAACTCATGTTTGAATACCTACGATATGCTTTGCAAACGAACAATAACACACTGGTACAAACACCCGTAAATTATTTGTTTTCTTCTAATAACATAAGGATTTCAATGCAATTTTAAATAATGGGAAATTTTTATGCACTACAAATTTTAGATGTAATTGAGTTATGTGACTTTAAACTAATAATTTTTTTTCAGAGCTCATTGTTGACCCAAAAGGTCTATCAACAGAATACTGTGCTAGAGGTGAAAATAAATGTTATACTTCTTCACTTGTAGGTGCTTCCGAATAATTCTTCAGTATTTCTCAAACCATACATTTATAGTCTCAGTGGCCTTGAATTCTTTCTTTCTGAGTATTTGAAAAGAACTCAAGCCTTTTCTCACGCTTCTAATGCAACAGGACTCAAGTTTTGTGCAAAAATTACCGTGAAATTTTAATTATGTGACAGAAAAAACGATAAAAATAAAAATAAAGTTTCTGAAAGTTCTCTGAAAATCTATCGTACCACAGTAAAAGATTGTAGAAAATCGTGAGTGTATACGTGCTCAGCATCTTGATAAATTTTACTTCGTTGCTGTTGAGACCAAAGTGAGTTCGGTAAATTGAAAAGTCTTTCCCCTTCTATGTACATGATGGCTTTGGTGATCTGGTTGAAGGAGTTGATGAAATTTAAATACCATTGAGAGCTGAGACTCAAATTCTTGGTGTATTGTGTTTCACGCTATGGATCTTCGACACTCAAAGGTAGAAGTAGCAAGTCACGCGTTGCAGAAAGGAGGCCGATGCCCATCAACCACCAGTAACAGACAGAGAATATCGAGCGCTTTGAACGATTCAGACAAACTCAAAAGCTCAGGAGCGTCATTTCGAAGTTTCCACAGTGGACATTTCATGGAAGTTGAACTGACTAAAAGCCTCTCCGAAGAGTCAATAAACATGAAGAAAAAAATCTTACCGAGTGACGATATCGAGATGTCCAATTGTGAACAGGCAGAAGCGTCGTACGACAATCCAGGCTTGGATTTGACCGAGGAAACTTCTCATCAAAGAGAAAACTCCTCAAAAATGTCTGTTTCATCAGCAGTTAGCACGGGCTTGGTTTTGGAAAGGAATAGGAACAAACGAGACAACTTAACTGAAAGTTCTAGAGAAAGTTATACAGTAAGCGCTCCTACCGAAGGAAAGAAGTACACAGTACACGACGGCGGTGAAACCACACCTATACACGTCAAAGCAGCTGACACGGCTCATACTGTGACTGATAAATATCGGTCTGCAGATAAATGTGAAAATTTGAACGTATTTCAAGGAATCTCACATACAAACTCTTTAGTTGACCCCACGAACCATACCGATACTTCACAACATCTTGCTGATCCTCCATTAAGTACGGCAGGAAAGCTCGTTCAAAATGCTGATGTTCAAGCTCACTGCCTGGGAGAAAAATTAAGTGATTTAAATTACCATAAAGATGAATTCCTAGAATTTAGAAAGAAAATTGACAGAGACTATTTTACCGATGATCAAGCCATTCTGAAACGGTCGAAAACACAAGAGACGAACAGTTCTGTTCCTTCCACGTCCTGCACCGGCGACTCATCACAAGTACCATCTTCTTCTTACTATGGAGACTCCGTCAAGGATGAGACTCTGCAAATTGGCTGCGACAGCACTGATTTCGGCAGCTCAAGCATTAGCCAGGGCAGCATGGACCAAAAAAATCCGGCTAAAGAATTCGAGGCTCCTGAGGGAGTGTCTGCAACATCGATGAAAACCTACCAAATAGTAGAAAAAGACGGCGTTAAACTCGGTCGCTGTATTTTGATGACCATGGTGATGCTCACGTTTTTCATCACGATGGTATTGGCCATTTTGTTACTCCTGATGCCCACGTCAGCCCCTGAAAAAACCTCTGGCAACGGCATGGGAGGTTCAACGAGAGGTACTGCGCTGCTGCCTAGCTTGCGATCAATGAAAAGCGGTCGATCGTTTGTGAAGACTGCACAACGTCTGCACAAAACGCCTACTCTGAACCTTACCTTGCCTCCACACAATGCGCCTCTATGATCATGACCTCTCGTGCTGTATTGAAACTCTGAAGTGATTCGTCACCGTGATGTTTGTTCATCCTTCATTCGTTCTAACTTTTATGACCTGCTCCTGGTGTACATAGACTTTTTTACGCAGTCGCAATAAATAATGAAGATATGCACTATGCGTTATCTTTTACTTGAATTTATGGATCAATATATTTTATACTTGAATAAACTTTAATCGAAATATTTGTTTCAATAACAAAAAAGTCCCTTTTTATGTAGTTCAAAGACGCATGTGAAGTTTAAGTGATCGAATAAATAAAATGTTTCAAGTCGTTCAATGAACGAAAGATTGATGTGGCAAAATCATTCACTTTGTTTTCGTTCTACTCAAAATGTCAGTGCACAACAAAGCCGCTTACACACCACACACAGTCACAACAAATTACGCAGGATAGTTTGAGGCCGTGTAACTAATTTGATCTAAATCACTCCATAAAGCTTCTTTATCATCCTAGTCCAACTCCTCCACGCCAAGAATGATAGCAATGCGTTGCATGGTATCATGATAAAACATGGCGTGCATGCAAAAAGGCTCAATTGGTTTTCGCAGAGTAGAACGAGTTCTTTTAACCCTGTTGCTTCTGTACGTAGGCCGAGCGTTCCAAGCACTAGATTATAAAAAAAACACGCGTTCTGCAGAATTTAGCGAACACGGATCTGCTAGGTTATCGAAATTTAATGCATTCTAAACTTCGTAATGAATGCGTCTCATTGGGTCTAATTTTTTAGTTCATACTAGATTATCGACAAGCAGAATTCGTATTCCGAGGTTGCAATCTTGAACTTCAGTTTGACTTGCCAACTTTCGATGTTTTTTTTCGAAAATAAATGAAAATTAATTGTTCATATGTACTTAAAAGACCAGCATGGCTTCAAAAAAAATTTCTCGTAGAAAATTAGGACAGCATTCAGCATTTGCTACGCAAACATAATGAACGGAGAAATGAAAAGAAATAAAATGCGTTGAAACTCTACACAGATCACATTTATTTCTTTGTAAAATATTCATTATACGCCCAATACATCGAAAGAATTTTAACAAAGTACCGAAGATTCTGCTTAGAAGCTTAGAAGAGTTCCAACTTTCTTTTCATGAAAGTAGACAAAGATAAAGTATGTTGAGCAGCGCCCAGGGACTTGAGTTAAATGCGAAGCACGTCAAGCAGCCGCAACCATGGAGACAAGAAGAGCGGCCTCTGACGACACAATGCACATGACTGCAATGGAGAAGGCGACCATTTCCCCCGTTTCAGTCATCCTCACTGCATGAAAGAAATAAAATCAAGTTTAAATTTATCGGTAGGCTTTGCGGCACTTTTAGATATGCTCCCCGGAGAAAAATTAGTCACCTATGATTTTTTGAGCTCCATTGTACTGTTTTTCGAGCTCCTTTCGATGATGACAACTGCTGAGTGCATCGGTCTAGAACTGTCATTAATTTGCATGACTTTCATTCAGGAAATATCAGGCATTTAGATTGGAAAAGCTGTGAGACCACCTAGAACGACAAGTTTGACGTCGGGAAAATTGTCCGCGCACTGTGGCTGCACTACGATCAGTTGATACATGAGTGGTTTGAAATCGACCAGGCGTGCATTAGGTCACTTGTTGACTCAATGCTACGCAGGTTTGCCACATCATTTGTACTCCTGGAGCTTCTACACCATATTATCAGTAGGTGACTAATTTTTTGTCCTTGTAACTTATTTTGCTGGAAGCCTTAAGTTCGCGAAAGAGATAAAATTATAGAAAAAATTTTTTTTAATACTAGTGATATTTTCGTAATTCTAGAGTGAAAAGATTATATTGAAATGCATTTCAGATATCATATACATAGAGAGAAACTCAGGTTAGAAAGGTTAAAACAACATTCACTGCTTCTTCTTCGTCGCTTAAGAACTGAGAAAAGGACCGAGATAAAGCTAGGAATACACGTATGTTTTTACGACCATTTTGCAACGGTTTGAAAAGAAAAGCAACAAACGTTCGGGGATTATTTCCATCATCAGTATAATCTACAACTGAAGTAGACACTCAAATTAGATAATGATTGACAGGGAAAGGGCACAAATACTTCTTATAAAGAAATCTATACTACATTCAAGGTGAACCCAACAGTAATACATAGCTTCAATACGACACCCTGAATTTTTTTTTGTACTCGAGTAGTCCCGGTCTTCTAAAAATCCCTCGCTATAAATATATATACCCTCCTGCGACTGATTTTACCGTTATGCTTCTCGCATCCTTCACCACAACCCACGGCTCCGAACGCACGAAGTTGTCAGTGTCTTTCTGTAGTACGAGTTCCTCAACACCTCATTGAGGCTACGCTGCAGCTCATTCTTTGGTTATGCAAGAGAAACCGTTTGTATATTTCTCCAGGCTACATTCCTCTTTACCCATTTGACCACACTCTGGTAAACTTCGAGCCCAGGTGTCGGGGTTAGTAGAATTGCTCGCTTTCATCCGCAGCTACCTCTGTCAAAAAAAAGGTTAAACCACACATTCCTCACATCCCTCATCATGCCAGTGGTCGTAAGGTACTGAAAACCCAACGGTAAAACGCGTTGGAATTAATAAAGGTTCTGTCCGCGCACTGGCGCTTGGCACGCAGTTCGTTCTACATGGACCGCGAAGACCTTCCTGCTGGCGACTGCCTCTGTCCAGGGCAAATTAAACGTTACTCTGCTTAGAATTTGCCAAAATTAAGAATAATGTTAGTGAGAGTGAAGATAAAACTGTCAACAAATTAAAAATCCAATGATGGAACAGTAATCAAAATAAATGAGGGAAATGAACACTCATCCCTTAGATCTAGTCACAATACAAATTATCAACGTGTTCACTGACTATTAACAAATTAACATCTACAAAAGCAAATTTGTCTTGAATTTCTTTAAGACCAGTAAGATCTGTTTTTGAAATCAATACCGAAATCCATTTCTTTAAAGGTAATGAAAGACATTCTCTGGTTACAACTGGTACAAGTATAAATTTACAGCCGTAAGTACTCTATATTTTCAGCTCTGCATCCATGCTGAGCTCAGTTCAACGAACTATAGAGATTACGTCATTAGTTAAGGGTAAAAACAGCCCGCTGAGAAATTACAGAAATTACAACAGGATTCTCGGGTCAATGTCCGCGAGGGCCATCAGCTGCCTGACCCAAGTCCCACTCGGTGTCCCGCGGTGTGACTCGACCCTCATTATTTTTTAGATAAAATTCGGTTCAATTCACATAAAGCAGGTAACATTCCGGGAATAATTTTCTGATATAAGAAGTTCCTTAGACGTGGTCGCTTGTGAGCAGTTCAAGAAGATGTATTAATCCTGTGAATTTTTAGATGTGATGCATTCAAACTCTTACTTCTACAAATGCAACCAGCTCAAAAATAAGTATATCATCAATGAAACGTATAATTTTTGTTTTCTGTTACATTTTGTCCAATGACGTTTGTCAGTAATTTATATACCTGATGTTTTCTCACGAATTAAAGCATCAAAAAACTTATATTTCTGCTGTACGGTGCGCACCAGTTTCCAAATACCTTTGCCATCATCACTCAACGCAACAGACATTTGCAGCCCACTGAGTAGGCCTTATAATTGGACCAAAGTTTGAGTGAACTAATCACCTATGGTGGTCTTGGAGGTTGTATGGCGGCACAACATAGAAAAAAAGTACCTTTATTAATTCCATCATGTTTTGCCATTAGGCTTTTAATGCCTCACAGCTACTGACGCGTGAGGGATACGGGGAATGTGGAGTTTAAACTTCTTTTTCCAAGGGAAGCACTCCGTGGTTACGTGAAAATCAGTGCCTAAGCCGGGAGTCGAACCCTTACTTCCGTGCTGTGAGGCTATCACGTTAGCCAAGCTGGAAAAACCGGTCCCATTACGTGACGCATGATGTCTCGAGCTTCGATATGTGTCTTAGGCGTTGAATTTTGATCATTGTAAGGATTTTCTATGTATTATTTGAATATATCTGCAATTAAAGAATCATACATGAGGGACCTACTCCTTTTTTGCAAATGGTATTTATTTGTAAGTAAGTATCTTGCGCAGTAAAGAATTGCGATAATACAGAGTTGTAAGTTGAGAGAGAAAACTCTATAATTAGCTGGCACGATAGTGTGGTTTTAGAAGTTGAAGTCTGCGCGCTTAAATGCTCACCTTAATTTGCCTTTCTATGTGTAGTCTATAAATAAATCATATGTGAGGAAAAACTTGACCAATTTTTAGCACATTACACATCTTGTTTAAAGGGGTTACGTGCTATGTATGTACGGAAATAAGATTATCATCTACTGACGATTCTCAATCATTGCCTTGCTGCTATGGACGTAAAGTCGAAGTCTGAACTTGACCTGACAACCCTCATATGCTTCTAACCCTCTTGCCTCTGTATTTGAAATGAGCAAACTACGGCAAGCGAATTTACTCAGGTCACATTCAATTCAAGGCAAGTAAATTTACTCTCGTCACATTCATTTCAATTTTCGTGCAGCCTAGGAGACTCGGCGCCTCTACACAGCTGAATTCTACAAGCTCAGTGAGTGGGTATTGATAAGTCGTGATGATGTGATTCGCTCGGTACAGGAACTCGTAGCTGGCATTTGCACGAATATATAGCCTCCGGAATTCTCACGAGAAATGGGTTGGCTGCACAGTGCATAAATTTCTCAAAAACCGTGCTATGTTTCCTAGTCTAGCTGCAGACTGGCCCTGCATTCATAAGGAAATCCTGCATTACATCTGCGCATAGGTACTGGTTTTTCTGGCCATCTTGTTTCTTCTATTTCTTTACGACGATTGTAGAGCCAGCCGTCACCCAGGCTTGAATGCTCACTTCAGTTGATGAAATACGAGGGTGATGTTTGATCGAGAGACTTTAAGCTCTCATAAGATGATTGAAAATAAATTTACTTTTTCTTTTTTCTCAGTAGATAGCATAACAGCGAATTTTTGTCCTTACTCAATGAAGCAACGAATTTAATCGATGGAAGGCGCTAACGGTACACTGCGTACGGCGGTGCACTGCGTACGGTGGAGCACTGCGTACGGCGGTGCACTGCGTACGGTGGTGCACTGCGTACGGCGGTGCACTGCGTACGGCGGTGCACTGCGTACGGTGGTGCAATGCGTACGGCGGTGCACTGCGTACGGGATTAGGCAGCTTTGGAGAAAGTTGATTACATGGGAGAACATGAACTTGGATCTAATGAATTAACACCCCAGTGATTACAAAAGTATTCTACACTCAAGCGAGTCGACAATTCAGTCTCCAAATATTTGTTGTACATTCGGCACATATAAGTCGAACGTGCTCAATCCAGTAGACAATGTAATTGGGAAATACTGGGTCCCTAATCCCCCATCGCATATCTGCAGGCTTATTCTTCAACGCTGAGAAACAATCAACCTTTAAATACAACGTGCACAAGAAAAAAAAGACACCAAAGCCATTTTTTTTTTGTTCTCATATTAAGTCATGTGCTGGGGTGTTTACCTTTCATGACATAGCGCGATATCAATTAGTTAAATTTAATTTAATTTAAATATTAAATTAAATAAAATGGATTCACGGAAAAATCAAGTGTGTGTCGGGAAGAGTGGGTTCTTTTGAGTGTCGGGCAGGAGTGGCCACTGTTGAGAAATAATGAAAAACTCACAAACTTGCGGAAATATTTCGCAGCATATCTTGAACTTTTTCATAAAGAAAGTATTCTCGTATTACCAGCTTACTCGGGTGCTGTTAAATAATTAACTCACATAATTCTTATTTGCCATTTGAAACTCACACGTAAATCAACGAAAAATTTTTTGCCCAATATAATCTCACGGTGCATTCTACGTCCCACGACAAGAATTATAATAAAACGAAGACATTTCAAAAACACAACGGATCTCGCTTGAAAATCCGTTCAGAAATCGGGGCTAGTTTACTTCGGATCGAAGAATAATGAAACTTTGAAATCGAAGAAAAGCCCATTCCTCCCGCGGTCTAGCAGAAACTTTTAGCCATTGCTTCTCCGCATTAAAACCATTGTCGACACATTTTCCGCGTTCCGCTTTCCCTTGAAAAAAAAAGAACGTACGCTTTAGAAAGTGCTGAGCTGATTGCCAGTAACCTCTTGCCAGTTTGTTAATGTAAAGTTTCAATTTGCAGCTTCAGCTGCACAATTTATCACCATCGACCCGAAGAAGCAGTTTACTAATGAAATATGCCGTTGCGTAGTAGACTGCGTGACCTAAGTGGTGGCCAGAATGGACTGGTAAATCACTCTGCATTCATTATGCTAACATGCCTCGCAGCCCAGGACGTTATCGCTCTTTTGATAACTTTGTACATACAAGCGAGCGTCGACGGAATTAGCACGACAGCGATTGTTCCCGGGATATGAACAAGCGAGCACTTCAATATGAACAAGCGAGCACTGCAATATGAGTAGAAGGCGCGGCTCGAGGTAATGGTGCGTTCAAGCGATACATTGCCAGCTGAGGTAGTTTTGGGGTGCTGACTAGTTGCAGAATATGGGGCTCCCAGGAGCACGAGTACTCTGTTCCTCTCACAACTTGGAAGGAAGGGTTCGATTCCCAAGCTAATTAAGGGTTCCCGGGCTTTTCAAATAAGCACGGAGTTCTTTTTTCGGAAAAGGAAGTTTAAACCTCACATTCCTCAAATCACTCACGCGTCAATGCTTATATGGCAGTGAAAACCCAACAATGTACGGTATGTTAACTTTTATAGAATTATTAACATTTTTTCATAATGTAGCCATCACAGTGGAGCTCAAAGTTTAATTTAAAAATGTAATTAATTAACTGTAAATTCTTTGTTATCATTTTGCACATTGCCTTCATTATGCATAATATGCCCATTAATTACAGATAGTCGTCGACTTACAATCCATTCAACGTACGACTGATCGACTTTACGACCGTTTAGTCGGCAGGCGTTATCACACCTTTATTGTGTACTTTTGTACGTCTTGTACCCAGTAAACGATCTGTATTGTAGTATGATGAGCGGGTAAAACAAAATAATGAACTGAAAAAATGTTGGTAAAATACTGTGTGACTTTGTGGTGATTACAACATCATTACACAGCATAACGCAATCACGGTGATTTAACATAGGCCGGTTTACGACCAAATCGACCAGTCGTGACCAAAAGCAGTCGTAAGTTGATGACTTCTTGTATAGATAAAGTATACATTTTTGAAATGATACCACAGTTTTTTGCTTCAAGTGATACTATAAGCTTGCGCGAAAAAGTTTATTTTTGAAAGCTGCACATTTACTTTTTAATATCAGAATATTATCTAACTTACTATTGACATCATACCTGCTGACTATCGGGGAGGCCTTCAAAGTCGTGGAACTTATTTGAGCCTACAGGCAGAGCTGGGCAGCGCTACTTTGAAATGTAGCGGCC
>VOMN01022221.1:0-15396 GCA_014899125.1 Orchestia grillus | reverse complement strand
CGTGAAGACGGGGACGTACCGTGGAGACGGGGACGTACAATCGGGACTGCGCGGTGGCCATTTCAACCTATGCCCAAATTCCAATAACACGCTTTACCATTACTTCGTTTACGCGGTTCCGTACGTCAATAGTCCTGTGATATGGAGCTCTGTTTTGCAGAGATTTAGCAGAGATGTAAAATGAAATGAAATTTGTTTCTGATTTAAATTAAACAATATGAGTTGTTCCGCACAATGAGCAAAAACACACACACTCTCTTTGAGTAACTGTACCTAAATGATTTCCGTAAACAAAAAACCTTTTTAAGAGATGTAAGGACGTAAATTAAGGTTTAAAATGTGACCAGTCCGAGGCCTATATGGTCAATACTTAATGAGCAATAAGCATTTGAAAATCTGGACACTTTTTAATGACTCACCTTGTATTTTGAGTCTCTCATTAAAAATGCTTGCTAATTTTAACATCTCAGCCTCAAAACCAAATCGGATAAGTTTTCTGACTAAGTTGGACTTCATTAATTACGAAAATTATCAATTGATTGTACTATGGATAGACACAGCACACGGTAGAACTGATGCAACTTTCAGAAATCATCATTATCAAAAGTTACAAAGGCGGAGCGATTCTGGCAGAAGACGTGATCGAAATCAGTCCGGCAGACAAGTATCTTCAAGTAATCAAACCAATCTCCATGCAAATTACAATCATTTCACCGATAGCTTTTATTATGTGTCGCATATTGCAGAAAATATGCAGAAACGTCTGACGACCATAAATATAACTACAATATTTGTCAACAGTAATATAGAGTACAAGAAGCTCAGACCAATAAAAATCAGCGTAGTTCTCCCACAGTGAGTCCTGCTGCTTACTCTACTTACACTTGCGAGGAGTGCGGGCAAATTCATTTTCATTGACATAAAAATGAAACAGAACCGTGATTGGTAATACTAATTTATACACATGTTGTGTATCAGTCTCCATATACCGTTCCTTGCTTTTTATTTACATGTTTTATTCCTGATGCATTGAGCACTAAGCTCTTTGTCTTTCAGTACTACTACAGAGATGATGCGTATGGCAACGAAAGTCTGATTTAGCCCCTTGAGGCAACTTTAAGTCCGTCTGTTCGACTGGTGCATCGAGCTGGTACATTCTTTTCCTCAGTTGAATTGTCTGTACCAGCTTAAATTGCCGGATTGAAAACTCCACTGCAGGCGTTTCTAAAAATGAACGGACAGATCGTACGGTGTTTCAAACTAATATCATTGGAAAACTGGAATATTTCCTTTAGACATCCTACTCATTTTTACACGGCAATTGATCTTCTCGTATGCCAATTCTACATAGTCAACATTCAAATGATAAAATTCCTTTATTCTATCAAATTTTATAGTTTAAGTGTCCAACCTAGTCGCTTGGAAAAATATCGTACGTGAATGTCATCTTCATCTTCCACAAGTTTTTCTCGGAAAATTCTCTGAACCATAATTAATGAGTGAAGTGGTTAGAATGAGTACAGAACTGTCAAATTCAAATATTCTAATCAGCAATAACCGGTCTCACCCTCATCGGTACAGTGAACTTCCTATGCTACGGCTCGGACATTGAATTCTATTCTGCTCTCAGCCATTTAATTGAAATAATAACATACAACCTAATAGGAATTGTATGATCATTGTAAAATGCCCATTTTCGAAATAGTTTCAAAAACTAAATTTTTCTTAAAGCTAGTTTTTCGCTTACTTTTCACGATCGACCGCCACGTAGCCGTGTGAATTTAGGCGACTCAGTTTCTCTTTTTCTTCTAGGGGTAATTCGAAGAATTTCCCCGTGCTTCTGAAGGTGCGAGTGATCTGTGGTCAGTACGAGAGTTAGAAACGCCAATTCAGCTCCTGAGGTGATTTTGAGTACATTTACTATCGACTTTTCCTGCACTATGACAAAGCAAGACAAAGTTGACATAAATGCCTGACATTGTTCATTGAATGATGAAATGTGACGAACAAGATCAAATTTAATTTTGTTGCGTTCTCTTGCCGTTGTGCACTTCACGCGCTTCGGTTATAAATGATACGAGTGCAGCCAGTCGTTCCTTATTTGCTTTGCGCTTTACTTGGGAAATTAAATTCTCACAGTTCATAAATTCATCATCAGATCACAATGATAATAATAAATCTACTCGAATATCCAATGCATGCTTTCAGTAACTCGTGCTGTGCTCACCAGCTCGTCAGGAACTCCGTGGCTGGTGACGTAGGCGAAGCCGATGTCAGAGAAGGCGTCCGTCAGCTGCCGTCCGACTCTCAGCACAGCCTCAGGTGCCGGGGCAGACCCTGGGCCTGAAATGAAGGCCACTGACTCGGGTTGAGAAGGTTGAGCTGTGCAGCTTTATGTATACTATGTTATTGTATCAGTACTAGTGCAGAAGCTGCGAGCTGTGTAGCTCTATAGCTACTATATTATTATATTGGTACTAGTACAGAATAACTTTTTACTTGCAGTTTGTCAGCAACGCGCGTACGAATCGAGGGAAGAAAACGTGTGCTGAACTTCGCTCAGTGAGCAAGAACAGAACACAATTCGCTACGGGAACAGGTGTGTTGATGGTCATTAAGCGGCCAGTAGCGCACAAGCTCTCACTTCAGGCAGGAAATAGAAACTTCTCGTACCCGGACAGTGAGACACTCATTAATTTGCTCGTACTGCCAAACGAGATCCTTCAGTACAGATGAGGGTGATCAGTCTACGCCATTTTAAAATCAATGAGCAGAAAAAATAATCAGAACGTGAATTCGGAAAGTTATGCTGCGGCCACGTCTTGAATGTCTCCTGTGGAGTACAGATTTTCAGTTGAAAATTTTTTGAACAAAAGATGTTCGAATAAGTTGTACTTTAAATTGTTCCTACTTTAGGCTGCAGATGTTCTCATTGCCATCAAAATTTCTTCGGTTACATCATTTATCCTTCCAGATATTTCAAGTTTCTAAGGGCGTCATTCGAAGCATCATTAGAAGAACATAATTTTGATTCAATGGGAATGTAAAAATTTTGACTGCTGTATATTTTACTGTATTCGTTTCATATTGTCGTAAAAACTGATAGAAACCCGATATATATACCGCATAAATAGCCCCTTACAAATGAGTACGTTGTGATTGTTTTGGAACAGAGTTTTCCATCTTTCACGAGGGTTCATGACAATGATGCGAAGTATATTCTGACTCAATAGGCACAACGACAGCAAAAAGTTTCAACAAGTGTGCTTGTTTTTCTCGTTACAAGAAGCTAGAGTTGCAGCGTACGCATCTCGATGCATCGGAGATGTAGCAAGATGAAAGGAACGAAAACACTCGTGCAAAAGGGACCGGTCGGGCGATTCGCCGGTCTCTAGCCTCCTAGCGGCAGACAACGAAGAGCAGAAAGAGAAGCTATGAAGCCTACAATCCGGAGCCCCTGACATCCTCCTGAAACAATTGTTGCTGATGCTGCGGTACGTTGCTGGATCTGTTTCAGAGTGATACTAACTCTTCAGAGCAGGTTTTGCGTTAAGTTTCTTCGGTTTCCCAAGAATATCCGATGTTCTTGTCGCTCAAATATAAAAAAAAAACTGATTACAAGTTAGAGGTGCTCGATGAACAGAAATGCCAGAGCGCTTCAATTAAACACGCGGAGTATAAAAAATAATATTTAGCTCAAAGTGGAAAGCATGATGAATTTAATTGCCGTATAATATAATGTCAAGACACTCCAAAAACAGGCTCTATCTCTAATTATTCATAAGATTCCTCGTTTTACTTATACTCTTTTACTACGCAAGCACATCGACTCGTTTGAATAAGAAGCATACTTAAGATCGCATTTACACAGAAGGCAAAGCAGGCAGGCAAAAGTTAACAACTCACCGAGATCATTCAAGTCAATAATAGGAATTATCGGAGTTCGTTTTTGGTTCATGTTGTCGAAATTCTGTGGAAATTAGAATCCTCTGATTGTTCTGCTTTGTAAGATTCTATGAAATTAAAACTCTGAGCATTTTTTAAAAAACTTTAATAAAAAAAACTCAAATTGTGCACAAAACACCCGGGCCGTATAATTCGACCACTCTTTTAGGAACAGAATTCATGCCACAACTGTAACTACACACATTAAAAAGAATGTAAACCTCACATTCTTATAGGACAAATCTTAAGTAGGATAACTAACAATTCTTTGGGAAATTAATCCAGCGGTTTGACATTGCAGTATACACAGCTTCACAAAAAACGGAGCCCGCTCAACAGCAGTTTTCATATCAATAATACCATCATGCATAAGCACATGAGCATATAATTCAATTAATTTAATGTACACCCCAAAATGTGGCCTACAAATAGTATCTAATAGCAGGTCAAATCGTATCATATGATACATTTATTTTATTAAAAATTTCATTTATTGACGTTACCCACGTTATCACCGAGACTGATGTCTCTGGTGGCAGCAAAGTATCCGTCGACTTAGGTAGGTGTACAACAATTGCTTAAGAGTTACAAGATACGTGCAATTTCAAGAAATAAAATTTTTAATAAAAATAAAATGGGCCATAAGATACGATTTGACCTGCTATTAGATACTATTTGTAAGCTGAATTTTGAGGTGTACAGTTCATGTTTTGAATTAGATGCTTATACTTTTATGCATGATAGTATTAGTGATACGGGAAACCACTATTGAGTGGGTTCCGTCTTTTATGAAACACCCTGTGTGTCACCAAGCGATTCATCCACAATATTCCGAATCTGAGTTTTCGATCAATTTTGCCAGTATACGGAACCACAATTGTACACTGGAAAGTTTAACTGTTACAAGTAACATTACAACAGCAACACGTGAGTTCTTCTCCTTCCCTGAGCTTGTGGGACACTAACGAATCTTTTCCTCTCATACTTTTCCTTCTGCTTATCAGAAGAACAATCGGCAGTCGCGAGCTCGGCGAGTAGAAAGCTCGTCGTACAACTTTCAAGAGGAGTTGCCAAGCCATGTAGTGAAAATGTTTATCTTCAAATTGCTTATACTAGGGCACAATCGACGATAGCTAATCAAGGGGCATAAACTCGAAGTAGACTTTATGATATTAACTTCACCGGTTAAGTACAATATTACCAGCAAACCGAGTTCGAATACAGCGAAACAGAACTCTTCTACCAAAGGCGAATACAATCGAGTTCCCACTCACGACAATGGATTGATGTTTTTTTAAATTAACCATCAATCGAATAATTCTGAAAAAAAAATTTGAATCACGTTCAGGTGATGTTTTTACATTTCCGGACGTATTGAAAATTGACATACTGTGTATCTTTACGTACAAAAAAAAAAGCTGCATCAAATTGGCACAACTGCAGGCCTCAAGCACCATACGAGACGTCCCAGCCGCTTCAAGGCCCAGGACTAACACACGTGACACGCTGTGAGGGTAAATGAAGTCAGCTGTGCTTTAAAACGTCACGTTCCTCGCATCAACCCTCCAATTTGGCAGAAAAAAGCACGTAAAAAAGGAATAAATTAATAGATCATTAAAATCAAAAGTTTATTGACGAAGAAACAAAATCACTCTGCAAACATTTCATAAAATAATTTCCATAAAATGCCATGCGCAGATGATAATTTGACTTCCTGTTAATCGTAATAACTTAATGAATTTTTTTTAATCAGTCGACTCAATTCTAGAAATGAATGAAAGACTGAGCATCCCACTACTCTTCTTCAATGACTATAATATTGGTAAATTTAACCTATTTTAGAATTCCGTAATCGTGTCAAATTTAGAAGAACAAATTTGTACAAATTTCAAATGCCATTAGCATAAAATAAAAAATTCAAGTTTTTGAACTAACAATGGTACTGAAAATATTTAAGAACTAGTCTAGATGAACTCTGCAAAGCTAACTTAAAAAGTATTATTCCAACACTGTTAAAGGGAGCAGCATCCGGCCGAGCGAGATGCTGCCCATACTTTATAACGGTGTCCTCTCGTATCGCATGTAGCAAGCGAGATAAGGGGCAAGAAGCGGTCACACTCTCAGGAGGTCGCCAAAATGATATGGCAACTTATTCCCAAAACAACGACAGGGTGGATAAAAGAGAGATAAAATCTACTAAACAAGATACCTACCAAAGATTGGATTCTTACGATCGAAGTTACTGAAAATGCTGTTGCGCTCAAATTTCAAAGGGCACCTAGTTTCCAATGAACGTTAGCAAGGATAAATTCTTCAATTGTATATTTTTCCTTTGAAATAACCTCAAGACTCACATTTAGCCCTCGTGCAACGCGAGGTCTCAGACTTACATTTAGAACCACATTTCCTTGCTGCATAGACCCAGCGACTCTAGAAACCGTCCAGAACAATAAAATTACTACTATACGTCTGATATCAAAACTGAGTCACTCAATGCAACACCAAGGTGAATATAAAACTGCTCTGTAACATAAGTTATATTTTTTTGAGATCACTTTTCTAGCTGATATTTTGCAAGATCCAGGGCATGAAGTGGGACACTTTAGAGTAGATACCGGGGTACCCCGCTTCTGCACAACGGTATCCAAGCGATACCACTCCTACCAGGTAGTACTTGGTGGTTTGGCCAGGGTTGAACACGGGATGAATCAGCGGACCTCCAGAATCCCCCTGGAAATATAAGGTAAGGTGTAAATAATATCTAGGCTGCTTTCTAGGCTCCTATGTCTGAACAAAGAATGTTTGAACAGTGAATGGGAGAGTCTCAACGAGACGAGAAGTCTGAAGATCGAAGTAGAGATAAAATGTCAATGAAATCTTGCAGGAAACCTGTAGCATAAAACTCTCATTCGGCCTCTAAATGAGAGAGAAGGATCTATGGCAAAGCCAAAGAAATTACCTAAGACTAGGCCCACAACAACTCTCCCGAGCAACTGAAACTAACTTTGCAGTGAATAGTTTGTGATTTTTCTGAGGAGCGCCAAGTCCCAACATTCATGAGGACACACAGACATCAAAATCACATTCAGAAATGCTTCCTTTCCATCTGGTGGAGCTAAATTGCCAAGATATATACTCTAAAGAACTATTCCTATCACTGCTTCTCCCATAGGATAGTGAAGCAAATGTCAGCTAATGCTAATTTTTTAGAGACATCGAGAATAATTACAGCACACAAAAAATTTCAGGATCACCAGGTTTGGTCTCAGCACACTGACGTCTTTCACGAGGTGGGCACTTCAGTTGGAGTTTTAAGGACCACGCAAGAGTAAGAACATGACTGAATGTAGGCGTGAGCGAGTTCACTCTCTGACAGTTGTGTTGTTCAAGAACTAACTCAGAAATTTGTTTTGAGACAAGTGATGGGCTAGGAGAGTACACTTGTAAAAGAATAATTGATTTGATTCCCATTTAATCAGAGTCTTAGGATGCTGACTTGAGAGACGAATTCAGTGTTTACTATGTCAATTTCAGATTTGTATCGCGCAAAGCACAAACTTACAGGCAGTGTTACTCACTCACCTATCAAAACCTAGGTGGAAAAACGACATGCAAACTCTTAATGCTAATATTTTCAGAAAATCATGAATATCTTAGAATGCGTGAGGACTACATTTATGAATTAAACCGGCTTATCAACCGGTCACTCAAGCTGATACATATTCCGATATTAGTTCAGTGAACAACAAACCATTTCGATCAGCTGTATAAACAGCACAAGTTTTGACTCGTTTATTTCTGAGTGAATAAACTTAGGCTCAAAAGTTTTATTCTCCACTTTTTTGAATAACTTATATTTCGTTTGTAGTAGGGGTTTATACTGAGGATAAGCATTCTGTTTTTGTTCTTTTATTTTGTTGAAAGTATCAAACTTTACGCGACTTCTGTCCAGTTGTCATTATTGAGATGTAACCATGCAGGCACCATAACTCTCGACTCTTGAAGTAGTGTTATGTATTGGGGCACAACCCTTCTGTTGCCACTGTGCACGCCGGACCCCTCAGGGACCACTACATAAGCATTCCTCTCCATGTGCCAACGCAAACGCCAAAATTTAATTGCCCTCCTAAACTTTTACTTCAGCTTGAAGCGTCAACGTACTTCCTTATTTGTATCCTTTCTATGGAGCATGCTTATTTTCATCTCTGTACCTTTTATCGATTTTTCCTACTTAGCTATGTAGCTGTAGAATCAGGCTCTCCTTCCCCAGGATAACTGAACGTATTTCACAGAAAATCTTTTGTCAAACAAATTAACGAGAAGCAACATAAGTGATTATTATGTTAAAATTCTCGTAGGATACAAATTTCTGTTTTCGAAAATTGTGTAGCAACATTTTTGAGGCGCTCCTGCTTTTGACGGCACTTTTTTGTATTTGCGGTTTCCATCGTTTTAAGATAGGAACCGCTGTGTTTAAGATAGCTCAACTTTATTCTGAGTTCATCAGGTCCCCTACTCTGAAGAATAAAATTAAAACAAAAAAGAATCCATTTCAAATGCTGAAAGTTTTGTGTTTGAATTATGCTGGATACATTGGTAGATAGGGAAATATCAACGTGCGTTGATTGTCCATTTTCATACATTGAATAAATTTTCTCTCCTTGTAGTTGTATTTCAGCCATTAAAACAGTTTTGATTTTCAAAATTCATTTCAAAAGTAACCCACAAAGGAATTTTTGGACACATTGCAATCATTGAAGAATTTTGACACTAACATACAGGGTGTGACAAGATAACTTGCTTACCTACATTTACAACCAAATAGCGGAGTGCAGTCAAATGGAACTGAAAATGGTCTGATTTTAAAGGCTGGTTTTAAAGTTTGATTCTATCAAGTCAAAAACTGCTGTGTGTTGCAGTAGGGAGGAACATAGGTTCGCTGTTGAGGCCTACTTTCCATTATCTCCACCAAGCGTGCCTACAGATCCTGCTCCTGGCCGTGAATAGATTCCTCTTTGGGCGAACAAATTTTGGAGAAGTGGGAGCGTGGTTTTACGATGCACAGGAAATCAACGCTAAGCATTACGTTCAGATCTCCCGAAAATATTGAAGCCGTGAAGTTATCATTTGTGCGACCCCGTCGCTCGGCCCGCAAACATGCAGCTGCCCCAGGCATTTCCGACTGTATTATGAGGTAAATTCTTCAGTCATTCAACTTTGATCCGTACTAGTTGGCGGTGGCGCAAGAATTTTCTCAACGCAATTTCGTTAGCAAATGAAGCAGCAGGATGGTACTACGTCACACACGACACGATGTGCACTGACGGTTTTACGGGAGCGCTTCGACGGGCGCTAAACCTCCCCCTAAGAGGGACTTTCAGTGGCGGGTGCACTAACCCAGTTTGGCGCCATGTGGCTTTTATTATAGGGCTATCTTAAATCCTAGTCCAAGAACCATGGACCAACTTAGCCTAACAAACGTTAAGCAAAAACCGCCAATTTAATCGCAGTGCTTTAGAGAGTGGACAGGACATTCAGAAATCAAGTATTACAGTATATCGACAATGGAGGAAAACATTTTAACGATGTGATACTCAAATCTGTATAAAACTAAACTTAGACCTATTTCTATACAGTAAAATTTGAATTTATAATAATACCTGCAGTATTTTATCTTTATCAATCTTTCGAATCGCAAATTAACTTGTTGCACCCAACCAACTGATAACCTTGAAACTCTTATATGTTCCAGCAGCATACATGTATTCATACATCCTGAAGATAGAATGACACTATTAATTAATCTTAGTTCGACAATAATAATCAACCGTAAAAATTAAAATAAAATAAATTCTTAGTATCCAAAATATTTTATCCTGATCTAATGGATGTGCCCACTTTCCATAACTCCATTGTCTATTTTGCTGCAAAACATGTTAGAGTATCACAATTACCCACATTGTCAAACCTCAACTCAAATTACTTTTGTCGCTACCATTACAGCTATTCAACCACTCCAAGATAAAAAAAGTGTTGTAAAAACTGAAATCTCTACACTTCTCCCCACTTTTTATCATGCTTTGACGATTTTATGCGCTAAAAGGGCAATGAAACGTCGCATAAAACCTGCGATTGCTCAAAGAAAAATACCAAGCCGTCACCATCTATGAATATAAATTTGGGTCTAAAGCGGTCAAATAAGCCGATAACTTTTGCGTTAACTTCACGAGATGACGGGCTTAGAGGAATCGATGTTAGCGCAAAGACTCACCTGACACGCATCTTTGCCTCCATCAGCGTAGCCAGCGCACACGATTCGTTCATCAATTGTAACAGTTCGGAAGCGGGCGTAGCTCTCAGCGCACGAGGTGGAGTCCACAACGGGCACAGCAACATCACGGAGGATGTTTGAAGAACGTTGATCTGTAGGATACGCTCGACTGAATCAAAAGAAATACGCGTAGAATAAGGTAGGCTGCAACGGTCGCGTCTGGCAGCGCAAAATGATCAAAATTCCCAAGAATAAGTTGTTAAAATAAAGAGGTGCTTGAAATTTAAACATTGTTAATTGTGTAAAGAATGTACTTTAGCATCAAATGCCTCCAAATTTATTGGGATTGATAAATTTAAATTAGGTTGATCTTGAAGCACACTAATCAATTCAAAGTAGATCAATGGTAAACTATATTGTTTTTGAAAAGATGTGGCATTTACTGTGCGAAACTTTTCCTCGTCATATTGTGAAACTTAACTACACCGAATAATATTTTTAAAAGGATAGAATTTTATAACAACACACTGCGCAATAAAATAGACGTAGAATTGTATTAATTCAAAGCAAAACAAATCAAGCTTTCTCATCTCAGAACATGAAAAAATTTCGGAGACATCGAACTCACTGTACTGCACAGAGCCCCAGCCTGCAACGTACGGTCGAGCCCCAACCTCCGGTGCCCTGTAGCTGGGGAAGCGAGGTAGGCAGATGGGGGAGATGTGCTCTGCAATACAGGCACGTGAGGTAATTACTTTAGAGCGTGGTATGCGTTAAAATTTGTGCAAGGGAAGGAGTTCCGAGTTCCTTGACTTCACGTCGCTCTCAACGCAACCATTCCTCACAGACTGAAGCAGACGAGCAATGTGGACGTCACAAGTTTTGTTGCCCTAAATTTTGCTGTACTCTAATTATAAATTACAGAAATTCTAAAATACTCAAAAACTCAAATCCGATTGCAGCCCTCGATTGCAGACCTCAGACTGGTGCCGTCAAGGTGATGAACATCGTACTTCGTTTTAATCAAGAAAAATTGAAGTGGAACATTAGAGTTCAGTAACGAAAGAAGACGGCGCCAAGGAGGTCAAAGATAAAAAAATTATTTACTGCAGGATCAACGATACTGATTAACAAGAGTAAGGAACTCACAACTTTAGTGGCAAAATATTTAAAAATAGAAAGCTGTTATTTTTAAAATGAGCCCACATAAAGTTCATGCAGTTATACTTCTCAGCAATAAAGCAATCGAAAGTTACGGGCATAAATAAAATTTGAAACAATTGTGTTGAAAAATATTCCATATAAAAAGGAAACAAAGTCTCCAATGATACTGACTTTGAGTAATCGGTCAAATTTCTTTTGGATTTGGATTAAAAAAATTAAACATTGCTAGAAAATAATATTTATACTACGAAACCTAGTTCTAGAGAATTCTAAAATGTTCAACTAAAAACGTCAGTACTGTCATACGGAATATATCTCATCTGATGTAGAAGCTCACATACCTCAAGATGCGCGTTAGAGAAAATGATTGCTCCTGGTATCTCACTTGCACATAAAAATAATTCGATTCACGGTAATACACAAACATGTGTTGACGTAAGCAACATTCGGGCTGAAGGCAATTTCTGTCAACTGGGGTTACATTCATCAAGGTCTGAAACACCATGCATTACCATTCTCCTCATGTCAAAGTACCATTCTCCTCATGTCAAAGTACCATTCTCCTCATGTCAAAGTACCCACTTTTGAAGACAACTTCACGGTCCAGACGAAGCAACGCGATGTCATTCGAGAAATTCACGTCGTAATCCTGGTGACTAATCTTGCGCTCAATCCCGAAGTCCTCGTGAGTTATGTCATCAGTCCGGGAGAGGTCGTGCTCTCCAAGTCGTACTGTGCGTCTGGAAATGGAACGGAGAATAAAACCACATGGAACGAATTTGCAAATCCGTTAATATCATTGAATCATGGTATGATTGAGAAATATATTCAGATCATTTCAACAGAATGCTAAGGATACAATTGTTATTTATGTTGAACGGACGCCTTGTGTATTTTCTCCTACATAATCGTGTAAAGGAAAACGTGCAATGTTTACGCAAATCCATCAAACCACCGGTCTCAGATAAGGTTCACGAGGTCTCTTGTCTCTCAAATATGAAACTCTACAGCAAACGTCTAGCACCAGAGAAGTTATAAGATGAACCTATTACAGTAAACTGTAGTACCGTGCTTACTTCTTACAATTTTATTTAGACAAAAAATAAACATAGTTAGCATTGTCTACTTCGGGATAGAGCAGTTTAGAAAAAATTTCTAGTCAATTGCGCCCACCAACGTTCGTTCTAAGCTTGCTAATTTGCAAATAGAATCTAATTAAAATTTTGGCAACATATAGGCACTTGTTCATGAGCTCATATGTTCCGAAGCTTCTCTCGTTCCTTCCACTGAGATTTAAATGTACCGTCAAAATGTTCACGTGTAGATCTCGATCTCCGGACCCCAGTGAAATAATACCTGTATTGCAGTCAGTAATGTGCCAGGAACCGATTCTACTGCGACCAGCAAGAACGATCTACGGGGACCGCAAAGTGTCCCTCATCTGCTAGCAGAGGGGCGGCCAGGTAGCATCGCACCTCGGTTAACAGCAGCTCAATAATTCTACTACTTACCTGAGCAAGTCACAACTCGATTTCTACAACAAAATCCCCTTCCTTTCTAGGAATCTCACAAATTTACCACCATCTTCGTCAAACTGAAGTCAATTTACTAGAGCCGCCACAAGTACAGGTTGCACGGCTGACATCGAATACTGCTGAAACTAACCTAGGAAATTGTCATTCAAATGAAGTCAGATGGCTCTACTCGTGTTTTTTTCATCGAACTCAAAAGAGTAATGTTGCATGTATCAGTAATTTTTCAAATCACATAAAGAATACAAATATATATTTATTAAACACAAAACACAACGTCCTGTTTCCACCGTGAATGTCAAAAATCATGGAGATATAAATCCTGACACTCATCTGCCTTGTACTCGAACAAACCCCCAGTCATTGCTAAAGAGCAGACTGGTTTGGACCAAGGTAGTCTCCGATTGCAAGGTAATGTCCGGAAAACGATAGAAAATTTTTTAAAGGCATCAAACAGAGATAAACGCATTGTATCATTTGCACATCCGAAATCCTCCCCCAGAAAGTGAAGGGTCATAACAGTGAAGAATCGTGACTGAACTCACAGCCCAGGCTGTCCTTGCACACAGTGAGCCGCCGTGAGAACATATCGAGTGGAGATGAGGGCGCCGCCACACGAGAACGAGATGTTCCCCCTGCCGTTGTCATAGCCCAGCGCCGCCACCCACGGCCAGTCCCCCTGGTTCACATCCCTGCCCCCCACGATGCGGGGCAGAGTGACGTTTGAGTTGCCGCATTCCGACAAGCTCGGCAGGAGTGAGTCCGTCTCAGAGCTCTCCGATTCTGAAACCGGCGGCAGGAATTACTTTGGTAAGAGTGAGGTAAGTTAACATTCATTGAAATTCGTGTGCATAAATTTGTGAAACTTGTAAAAACAAGCTCACATTTATATTTACGAGAAGAACCTTGCCTTTTTCATCGTTTTGACTGTTATTCGTATGTTAGCATAGATTATTACTTAGTACCATATCGAGGAGAGGACCGAAGACTGCGGATATTAGTTCATTCCGTGTGTATCCTGCTAATAAAACGCATTCATTTTTGTCAATTTATTAACTTATATAATTGACAAACTTAAAGTTTTGAATCAACGTTGCTCCAAATCGGAATATTTGAAGCCCAAAAATAATGATTAAACTGAAACCCAAAAATTACATTTCATTAGATCACTAGTTAGCTTGAAGCTCTCCATATTCACACGAAATGTAATCTGGAGAGAACGAATGGAAGGAATAATTTAGAATGAACTAGAGAGAACGGGGAATCTAAGCACAAAGTGTATTTCCACACAGGATCCCTTATAGATTGAAACAGCTAGTTAAGAATGAAAAGGAAGAAATGACAAAGAAGAAATAGCGAAGGTGTGAAAATTGAAAGAAGCAAAGTGGGTACGATATATAAAAGTATTGAAGGGCTATTTTTTCTGAGGTAACCTTACAGTACTCCCTGTGGCCGCCAGTTTCCACAGGTTACGATAGACAAACCTAACTAGCGTAACCCTAATGCCCACCCTATCCACGCCCTCTGAGGGCTAAAAAGCCCAAATAAGAACGACGACTTGGATGGCTACATAAATCGCTTTCTCTCTAGATTTTATAGGTTTGGATGCATGTATGCACATCGAACCTTGAACGGATTTCTGATCAGTCTAACTACGAAATTAAACAGTAAATTTACAGTGGTCCAGTTTGCGTCGGTCTTACGGAGTTGAAGGCCAAACACTAACAGCTGCAAGCCTCTGTATCTCAGTACACACTGCAACTCCGATCAAACTTTTAGCTCGTAAAAACAACGATGTTCTGGATACGGAACGTATTGTTATTGTGGATCGTTGCATGATGCTTCATAATAAAATAAATAATCTAGGCGAAGCATGTAAAGTTACAAGATTATCAAACATTTTTAACCTATTTTTCAAATTATGCGAGGGGAACAACTAAATTGCAAATTAATAATTATTCTTATCTCGTTTTCAATGATAAAAGTTCAAGAAATGTTGTTTATTTGCAAAGCATCTGCTTTGATTAGCTAATTTCGACACAATATTTCAAAATCGTCGAAAATAATCAAAGGTATCGCTACTTTCCCCCCATTACATACAAATTACTCGATTAAGTTATTTCTTTTTTTTCGAGGGATATAAGATGATACAAATAGTAATTGCCGTCAATACAGCTCAGAAATTTCAAACCTTATTTATGTAATAGAATCCAAAAATACTAATTCGTCATTTATATATCCGTCAAATATACGTTGCAAAGTATTGGCTTCGGTCAAGTTTTGATCTGGTCAAGTATTGGTCAAGTTTTAAATGTGCTTCAATGTCTAAGGATACAATCAATATATGGTCGCAATTTTAAGTTGAAACTGTAGAAGAATAAAGACTGCAATACTTAAAAATGGTTAGAAGATTAGAGGTCATCCGCCGGGTAGCTGAATGATTATTATTATTATTGGGGGTTAGACATAATGCACCGGCCTCAA
>VOMN01022220.1:0-16475 GCA_014899125.1 Orchestia grillus | reverse complement strand
CGCTGCGCTCTGCACGCTGCACATCAGACCCCCGGACGCCGCTCCGTTAGAGGACCAAAATAAGGAGCAGCAAATGGTGACCTTCCGCCGGCCCTCGTGTTGCTGTACCGACTCCGGGAGGGGGAGGAGGGGGAAAGAGGTGAAGGTGGGAGCTGAAAGGGAGATGGTGAAAGGGGTGGAGGAGTAAAGGGTTAGGTGTAGGACTACTAGGTAGGTAGAGGACTACTAGGTAGGTAGAGGACTACTAGGTAGGTAGAGGACTACTAGGTAAGTAAAAGACTACTAGGTAGGTAAAAGACTACTAGGTAGGTAAAAGACTACTAGGTAGGTAAACGACTNAGGAATATAAAGGTGTGGGAGTGAAGGAATATAAAGGTGTGGGAGTGAAGGAATATAAAGGTGTGGGAGTGAAGGAATATAGAGGTGTGGGAGTGAAGGAATATAGAGGTGTGGGAGTGAAGGAATATAGAGGTGTGATGGGGAAGGGGGATGACGAAGGTAAGGAGGGTGAAGGAAAAGTGAGAATGGAGGGGATAGGGGTAAAGGGGAGTATATTTTCCCCCAGAAAACGATCCAGGCCCCCACGGGGCACAGCAGCCTGAGCAAGTGATGGAGTCAGAGCAGGGAGTGATGGAGTCAGAGCAGGGAGTGATGGAGTCAGAGTAGGGAGTGATGGAGTCAGAGCAAAGAGTGAAGAAGTCAGAGCAAAGAGTGAAGAAGTCAGAACAAAGAGTGAAGAAGTCAGAACAAAGAGTGAAGAAGTCAGAGCAAAGAGTGAAGAAGTCAGAGCAAAGAGTGAAGAAGTCAGAGCAAAGAGTGAAGAAGTCAGAGCAAAGAGTGAAGAAGTCAGAGCAAAGAGTGAAGAAGTCAGAGCAAAGAGTGAAGAAGTCAGAGCAAAGAGTGAAGAAGTCAGAGCAAAGAGTGAAGAAGTCAGAGCAAAGAGTGAAGAAGTCAGAGCAAAGAGTGAAGAAGTCAGAGCAAAGAGTGAAGAAGTCAGAGCAAAGAGTGAAGAAGTCAGAGCAAAGAGTGAAGAAGTCAGAGCAAAGAGTGAAGAAGTCAGAGCAAAGAGTGAAGAAGTCAGAGCAAAGAGTGAAGAAGTCAGAGCAAAGAGTGAAGAAGTCAGAGCAAAGAGTGAAGAAGTCAGAGCAAAGAGTGAAGAAGTCAGAGCAAAGAGTGAAGAAGTCAGAGCAAAGAGTGGAGAAGTCAGAGCAAAGAGTGAAGAAGTTAGAGAAAAGAGTGAAGAAATCAGAGCAAAGAGTGAAGAAGTCAGAGCAAAGAGTGAAGAAGTCAGAGGAAAGAGTGAAGAAGTCAGGACAAGAAATGATGGCACCATCCAGAAATGGCGGCACCATCCAGAAATGGCTGCACCATCCTGAAATGGCTGCACCATCCTGAAATGGCAGCACGATCCTGAAATGGCAGCACGATCCAGAAATGGCAGCACGATCCAGAAATGGCAGCACGATCCAGAAATGGCAGCACGATCCAGAAATGGCAGCACGATCCAGAAATGGCAGCACGATCCAGAAATGGCAGCACGATCCAGAAATGGCAGCACGATCCAGAAATGGCAGCACGATCCAGAAATGGCAGCACGATCCAGAAATGGCAGCACGATCCAGAAATGGCAGCACGATCCAGAAATGGCAGCACGATCCAGAAATGGCAGCACGATCCAGAAATGGCAGCACGATCCAGAAATGGCAGCACGATCCAGAAATGGCAGCACGATCCAGAAATGGCAGCACGATCCAGAAATGGCAGCACGATCCAGAAATGGCAGCACGATCCAGAAATGGCAGCACGATCCAGAACTTCAATTACGGACGAAAAACAGACCCCCATTTCGCCCTTCGAGCTACGAAGCACAGAGTTGCTTGCTGGTGTCAATCCGTTAAGATCTGCATTTCTCAGTAGAGATTCTCCGTGATTCTTCAAGAATCATCACAAATGAAATTGAAGTACCAATCAGTAAGGATGAACATTTCTTTCTACACGGACCTCTTTTTGAATGAGACATACAAGGGAAGATCGCACGTGGCAGTTGTACTATATGGTGCATCAATTAAAATGGCCTGACACATTTGATAATCGGACAAAATAGGATTGAGGAAGGAATAAACGGGACTATTTCCAACCTTTAGCCAGATAAACCAAAATTGCATCGTGCGTACGTTTGAAGGTAAAACTACTTTATTTCATTCTTCATTCCACTTCTTTGCTATCAAACTAACCGATATGTTATATCACTTTGCAGCACTCTGCATACACAGACACACATACACACATAGACACACATACACACACATAGACACACACACACATACATACACACGCATGTACTACTGTGTACGGTGTGAGCGGGACGCAGTTCCAGACGCGATGCACTTCCTGTGCAATTGAGGGCAACTTTCGCCGTTCTCCCCTCAACATCTGCCCCGTAATTTGCGAACGAGCAAACAAGAGAACTCGTTTACGCGTCGCAATACGAGTTGCAGCACCTTCACTGGGGTCCCGTCCCCGTCCCGTCCCCGTCCCGTCTTCCCTAGGGTAACTCCAAGCCTCCGGTACCCTAGGGTACCTCTTCAACCATGAGACCGCTTATTATTCGGCAGCGTGAATGACGCGGAAATATTGCACGATGTTCCATAGTGAGGGTAAGAGAGCAGGGAAAATGGGATGGAACTCTTGCAGCTAACCGAGGGAAAAAGTCTATATCGGGTGATAAAACGAGTTATATTTTGGAAAAACGCGACCTTTCACGATAAAACGTGTAACATTCATGGTAAAACATAAATTTACACGATAAAACGTGCAACATTCATGGTAAAACGTAACTTTTCACGATAAAACGCAGAACATCTATGGTAAAACACGATCATTTACAAAAACACGAGCCCTTTATGTCAAAATGCATCTTTTTACAATAACATACGGGTCATTTGTAGTAAAGCGACCATAGTTATGGTAGAATGAGTAGGACTCTCGATAAAACGCACGCCGTTTGTGGTAAAACGAGTACTTTTTATCGTAAAACCATTCGCCAGGTATGATGAAACACGCACCATCAGTGACAAGACGCGATTAAATTAAAACTGAAACGCCAGCTAACGATGGATGAAACGAAACGAAAACGGCAGCTAAAAACGGTTAAAACAAAATAAAATCGGCATTATACGGCGGATGAAACGAAATGAAAACTGCAATAATTTTTTTGCTTTCTTTTTTCTTCGTTTTTCTTTTTTATTTCTGACAAGGCCAGACACTGCTCGCTTCTTCTCTCCCTGCCACAAAAAAGGACACAGCACAAAGTCGTCATCATCATAACAGCACATGAAAAACCAGGATCCTCTTCCCTAGCCGCGCCGATCTGCTCGACCACACTGGAGCGCTTGCTGAGACCGAGCGATGCGTGTGAGCTGCGAGAGAAGAGTTGCGCCGCATTAGAGGGACGAGGAACATCCTCCACTCCCCACCAACACAACACGCAAGGCCAACATCACCGCGCAAATTGCTTCGGCAGGAAAGATCCGAGATCTTCGCGGCTCCCATCGCTCGCTGTGCCGAGATGCTCTTCCAGTTGTAAGTTTTGCTCCGCTATGCCTTTTTTGTGTGTTTTTTAAACGGTGGGGGAAACCATGTTGTTGAAGGAGCGTGAGGGCGGGCTTACCAAGTCAAGAGTGACATGTTGGAGGGAATTTATAACTATTCAAACACCACAGAAGTTCACAGATTGTTGTTATTATTAGGTAGTTAGCTTACGGCTCTCACGTCGCATCAAAGGCAAACTCAAGGCAGTGAAAAGAAGAGATCATACAGTATGGACCGCAGGTAACGTGGAATCTATGCACAGGTGTGTTCCCATACATGATTTTCTCAACATAGAAACAGAAGGCTAATAAAGGAGGGAAATAAAATATATAGAATAACCAGTGAAGAAGGTATGACAATGCAAAGACGCAATGTGGGCACGAAAGATAGAAATTCCAAAGGCCTACCTTGCGCTGAGGTAAAACGTCCGAGAGAAGTTCGCAGAAGCAAAAAAAAAACTGCATGGCCTGAGCATTTCCATAACACTTTGTATACTCCAGAGAGTCTTCAGCGGTACGTTAGGCGTTAATTGGACCAGAACCGCAGATGCTGGCGGTCGAAATATCCCGAATTAAATACGATGCTAACACGAGGGTACAAGCAGCCTACCTGGATATGCCAGCAATATTCCAGGTAAAGTTAATTGTCAGAACGGGAGTAAAGTTATGCATGTGCATAGGAAAATTATACAAGAATATTGCATACCACATAAGGCACCATAGAACGTGTGCCATAGAACAGCTGTCTTTCTGAGTAGAGTGAACGACAAATGCACTAATAGTGTAAAGATAATTTTAGTCACGGATTTATGAGTAACAAAAAAGCAATTTTGACCAATAAAATACCCAAGCATTACCGTTATACATTGTAAGGAAATTTAAGTAGAAGGCGCACACATTTCTTGCAAAAAGAGAGGATTTCCAGTTCTTACGGTCCCATAAGACCTCGCTGTCAACACAAAGTTCTTATGGAAACAAAGATTAGCTTGCAC
Source organism: Orchestia grillus (assembly GCA_014899125.1). Taxonomy (NCBI): domain Eukaryota; kingdom Metazoa; phylum Arthropoda; class Malacostraca; order Amphipoda; family Talitridae; genus Orchestia; species Orchestia grillus. Next base: position 11,893 of record VOMN01022220.1, on the reverse strand, counting down.
GAGGGATAGAACTGGGCACTGTACGGGAGCCTGCTGCTCGCTCAGTAGTTTGTGCCTTCACTCACTTGGTCGCCAGATCAACCTTATGAAGTTCACACGCTCACCCAATTGATCATTGGAAAAACATTGTTCATTATGTTGATCAAGTTTACCCACTAGGTCATCTAAGAAACCATATTCATCGAGTTTCATTAGTTTCATTAATTTCATTAAGTTCATCTAGTTTCATTAAGCTGAAATAATTTCAATAAACTGAAATAATTTCAATAAGTTGAAATGATTCCAATACATTGAAATGAGCTCAATAAGTTGAAATGATTTCAATAAGTTGGAGTGATTTCAATAAGTTGAAGTGATTTCAATAAGTTGAGTTGAAATGATTTCAATAAGCTGAAATAATTTCATCAAGTTGAAATAATTTCATTAAGTTTCACTGTTTAGTTCATCATAATATTTCATTAAGTTCATCAAGCTCGTTTAAGCTCGTTTAAGTTAACCTACTTGGTCAACGGGGAGACCTTGTTCATAAGGCTCCCAAAACTAACTAAATTCTAAATAAACCAACTGGTATCCGGTTAAATGTTTGATTAATGGGCAGATATTGCATAACGTGTAAATCCCGTAAATAAATTTAGACACCGCAAAATTTGAGAACAGTGTCTTTGCTGACAAGATAGAATCATCGCATGCGTATCAATTTTTATCGAAATTTTTGAGCTTATCATATCTCTGGTGCAGCGGAGCCGGAAACGCGAGCTCGCGGGGGAAGAGCGGACTCGGATTTCCGGGCTCAGAAATTCTGTCAAGCTCAGATTGGGAGAAAGTTAAACAAGAAAGAAAGTTTCATTTCACATACAGAAACGAGCGCTAAAGATGGATTTCCGTGCGCCCGCTTGCTAACTCAGGTAAATGAGATGATTTTCAGAGCGAGTTTAACAGTAATTTTAGTAAATATATTGCTTTCCATGGCCACAGAGGAAGTACGAAAAAGTTAGAAGTTGATGCTAAAGCCTCCGAAAAATTAGGAAATTAACTCCATTGTACCTCAGCCAAGAAAGAAAAACAGAGCGAGTGGATCATAGCTAATGTCTTAAAGTAGGGCAGTAAATGTCAGTGAAAAAGTACTTGCTTTAATTACGAGATTAAACGAGAGCAATCTGTCGGCTACTTTGTGCATAAAATGTTTGTTTGTTTCTATCACGTGCAATAGTCTACAGAATACGCAGCAACATTTTGATTTTTAAAAATTATCAAGTGGTCGAGCTGCTGTAGAAGAGCCATATTTTTCCAAAATAAACACACACAAACACATATATTCTATTCGTTACGCATACGGTTTGTTGTTTAGCGAATTGAATTTTTCAACAGCGAATTTAAATCAGCAACAGCATCATGAACCACCTGTGACCATCCGGCCACAGGTGGTCGCTTCCAGCTGAAAATCGTGATTTCGTTCCAATGCCGTGATGCCAGTTTTAAGTTTGACTGTGCTCGGTAGGCCTCTATTCCATAGATTCCGTGCACAAAATGAATGACTTGAACCTCCAACGTAGTTATCCAATCCTATAAAATTAATGAACTTCTTATTCAAATTTCATGTAATTACCGAAATTTATATCTTAATCCTATAGAGTAAATGAATTTTACATTTTAAGCCTATGCATTAAAGAGCTCTATATTTTAATTCTTTGTAACTAATTAAATTTTCATCCTAATCCCATAAAATTAACGATTTTAGTCCTAATCAGAATACAGTTAACGAACTTTATACTCGTATCCTGCGCAAATAATGAACTTCACAAATTTTAACCGCATAAAATTAAATAATTTTTCATTCTAAACCCACACAATTAATGAACCTTTCAAACAATCAGCGAGGGTGCGATTCCATGACGCGTCTGTTTGCGATCCCCCCTGGGGCACGGTGGGGTTAAACCGGTCCCAAGTGGATGTATAACAAACAAACCAAGACGTTATAGCGTAAAATCCACAAAAAATACTTTCTTCTTTCCTAAAAAAATCTTACGCAAAGAAGCAATGTTTCATTTTTACAACTTTTTCAACTTGTTCGTAAATCGAAGTCAAATTCGAAAAAAGCTCTTATTGTGAAAACAAACTTCAGTGTAGGCGTCTGGCTGTACACAATTTATCACAATGAGGCTGACCACTTCTGAATTTCGGCCTGAAATTTGATGTGCATTTCAGTTTGACCCAACACAAAAAAATCTTACTCCCAAGTTTGTTGTCTGAGGTTCGTATAACTTAATTAACCTTCCAAGGTCTACGTGCGCTGCCTGACACGCTTGTTGTACCTAACTTTACGTATGTAATTTTATCGCTTAAATGAAATTGCAGCCTCCAAAAAGAAATATTTGCAATACTGTTATTGTTCACTTCATATCCCGAGTAACATTAATGTGTCTTAAAGGTAACACCTGAGCACTGGTTGTTGACTATAAACGACGGGACCAAAAAGAGTCGTCAACTCATATTGTATCGACCAGATTTTGAGAACTAAAGATCTACGAAATTCTTAGACATACCAGTTTTTTTTATGTATAATTGTACCCTTAGGGACTGTACTCTTCCCCTGAAGGGAAGAGTTTACCGTGATAAGCCGACAAATACAAACATTAATATTACGAGACTACGTAAATACGAGTGATATTAACGTAACTGCATACGGTAATGGTACGCGTACGGTAATCGAACACGCCGAGGCAAACGCTAAACATACGTTACGGCATGCACAGCGCGTAATTGACCTGGGGTTTGTGTGTATATTGGAAGGACGGATAGGTAAAACCAGCGTACGTAGACAAAGAACGTTTTACACTGGGGAAAATATTGCGTGACTTGAACAAACGCAAAATAAAGCCATCAATAGAATTAAATAGCTCCGCTGATAGGCTGGTGGTGTGAAAAGAGTAAAGAGCAGGACAGGAAATTGGTTACGGTTATAAATTCACCTACGGCGATTTTTTAGACTCGCTTTTAAATGTCTTTCAATTCGTCGCTTGCAAGCGAATGTAGGGAGTCTTACTCTAGTCATTCTGGATTGATCTGGTGTGAGTCTTTTTTCAAGACTGACCAGATCAGTCTTCATGCAGGACTGGCCACTGACCTCGATCGTTTGCCTTTATCTCAGAAGGGAACCTTTTACACACGAAAACGATCACTCAAATCCAGGCTGCAGTTTTAGTCAGGCAACCATTCACAGTAAAGGCCGGAACTTCAGCTTCCGACTTACGTGCACTGTTGGGTCAACGTCATCATTTGAACGTCGTCATTCGAACGTCGTCATTTGAACGTCGTCATTTCAATACCGTCATTTTAACCCTTTACCGTTTCTATAGGAGCATATGGAATTCAAAGTCGATTCTCATAGCACAGCATAAGTTTATGATACAAAGACCACTACAGCCGTATCGCTAAAGTAACTTGGTCGGTATAGAGGTTACCGACGTCAGATAAAAAGCGTCATTTTAACATAGTCAAAGTAACATTCGGACCCAAAAGATTTAGTCTCCGGTTCTGCAGCCAGGCAAAGTCGCCTCAGAATTCTCAACAAAATCCCAAACTCTCCCACAACCTCGCACGGAAACCAGGGCAACGACGTCTGAGATTGCCTGCAGTAGCCTCTTCCTAGGCTGGCTTTTTGCTGAAAGCGCACAATTCTGTGACGACTGCACTCGCTCGAAACGTGCGAGTACGATAGGGAATGCTAGGCACGAGCATTTCAAGCGGTATAATAATTTGATGTCGACAAGACGAGCTAGGTTTCATCTCCCTACACGCTCAGAATTCATGGCTCGCAGTAAACTAAGCTTTTTGTTTCCTTGGTGTTTGTGCGTCTGGACGAATGTTTGAATGGTTTTAAAAAATATGAATGGGTAAACTGTAGTAGTTGTTTCATGCGCCAAACTTTCAGGCAGATGTTGAAAGGGGAATTTGAGCCTACTAGAGTAATCTTAACACTTTAAGCGCGACGTGTGCCACATGTGGTCACGCGATCATCTAACCTAACCTAACGTAACCAAAGGGCCAACACATAGGAATACAAATTTGTAAGTGTTCATGAAATTTGTGTTCATTATTTGAATAAGCTAGTTTAGATTAGAAGGAAAATGAATAGCCTAACCAAATTTGTGAAAACAAAATCCTTCATTTTTACATCCGCAACGGAAATAATTGCAACATGACATTTTACCTGTGTGGAGAATCGCACTTAAAGTGTTAAATTAAGTTCCAAGTTAAATTTATGCGTAACTGAGGAGCAACACCGGGTATAGGGGTTGGGTGACTTGGATAGTGTAACTACCGAACATAGGAATCAATGGGTTAGAAATCTCACCCATCGAAAATTTTTCTAATAAAACTGATCTTATTTTCGCCCTAACTATGGATGCGTTCGCACTCTTTACCCATGTGAAGATTGGGACCTTCTGAAAGGGTTAGAATGATGACGCGACCAGTCTGAATTTTTTCCACTATCATGTATAATGATTTATAATTAATGCCAATCGAGTATTTTCATCAATTTTAAAAATTCATCGATAGGGCAGCGAAAAATTCGAGCTGGGTACGAAAACATTTATTCTCGAACACAAAAAACCTTTGACTTTACATATGCACAACCATCGTAGGTGTCGAGGTGCTCCATCGCTGGAAGCCTGGCCTCCAGTGTGGCCTGACAGACACCGTTTTTAGCCACAAAACCAAGGAATATATTCTCAACCACAAAATTATTTCAAGCATTACTTCTAGCACGAGAATTGCTCTGCGTTAGGAAATTTCAATTTTGTCTTGTTTACGAGTTAAAACCACGATTTCCCATTTCTTGGTAACTGAACAAAGTAAAGAAAATAAATTAATGCGAGAACTTCACTTTTTTGGAAAAATCGATGAATTTTGAGCTAACCTTCGAAGGACGTAACCCCAGGAACGTGTACATGTAATACAAGTATTACAAAATAGCAAATTTTCGTAGGAAGTAACTAGAATTTTTCTTTAATTTGTAATTAAGTGTTAGGAAATATCAAATGTCACGAAAAAGCTCATTTTCCATAGTTTCATTCATTACGAGTGTTATTTCCCCACCGCAAATGTTCAACTGTAATTCGCGACGAACTTAAATCAATTATCGCAGACGTTTCCCCAGCAACACACACCAACAACTCCAAACGCCATGGCAGCAAGCACACATCGCTCCGAATGCATCGATTTCCTCAGTGAAGTAGAGAGTGAGACCTTGCAGGGGCCTGTGGCAAGCGGCGTGAGACTTCATTGCTGAAACTGAGGTGACTTGAATAATAGCGACCACACAGCCTGGTCACGGCACCGGCCTGCAAACGAGTCTTTCGCTGGATCGTGAGGGGGACGGGAATTGGCCGGACGTTGGAGGCCGAAGGCGAGGGTAAGACGGGCTGTGGAAGGCTAGGGTAAGACGGGCTGTGGACGGCGAGGGTAAGACGGGCTGTGGAAGGCGAGGGTAAGACGGGCTGTGGAAGGCGAGGGTAAGACGGGCTGCGGAAGGCGAGGGTAAGACGGGCTACAAAAGGAAGTTTGTAGGCCTAGCAATGTGTTATCTCTCGCGCTGACATTTCTTTTCCCCAACTGCAAGCGTTTGCTGCTGTGACCCATGGTATGGGTCTCGTAGCTCATCAGAAAAATGTAAAAAAAATCCAAAAGAATTCAAGACAAGAGTAAGCCCCCAGAGTAAGACACCCGCATTGTCCCCAGAATGGGCTTGAAGAAAAGATAAGTGGGTCACCAGACGTACTCAGTTAATGGGGAAAAGGACGGTGAGTGCACGGTCACGGCCGATTGCCCCCAAATCATCGCTTAGGATGGAGACAAAGACGCTTTGCGAGCGAGATCACGGCAGGAGGCTTGAATTTCACCGCGGTTGGCCAAATCAGACTCGACTGACCCATTTCTTCACGAGAAAAACGAAGGTTTTTTTTATTCTAAATGTTCTCGAATCCAGAAGAAAAGTTGATGATGGTATGAGTTGGTGTCAGCGGATTACGTCATCATAGTTTCCATGAAGAGTTATACAACATTCTCCAGCGTTGTAAAAATGCAGCACTGGGAACAGCACCTGGTATCAGCGTTACAATAACGCAGCACTGTGAACAGCACCTGGTATCAGCGCTACAATAACGCAGCACTAGGTACAGCACCTAGGATCAGCGTTAGAATAACGCAGCACTGGGAACAGCACCTGGTATCAGCGTTACAATAACGCAACAATGCGTTCAAATGGGCTGATTCTTCATAAAAAAGTATTTTATTCATTTGAAAACGACATGCCGCCTTCACAGCAGCGCATGGTTCGCAGCGGCACCAATACGCGACTCCTCTGGCGTCGACGAAATACGAACACTGCGCGTAATTTCAAAAGCGAAACTTTAAAACTTACGATCCCACCGCGACTTGTGCGCACACACAGAGTGGAAATACTTGCCCTGCTCAGCTCGAGTGCGCTCTCAATGCGTACCAGGTTATTAAAAATATTCACGTTTATTAAAATACTAAGACAGAAAATGTTCCACCGCCTTACATTATTCTATAAACTCATGACTGCCACTTAAGGAATTCGCCACGCTCAACGTAATGATTTTCCCATATGGTACGAGGTGCGACGGGTGTTGAAGAACACATGCTAGAAGTGACCTGATATCCTGCAGTTCATCGCAACACGTACGAGTTTACCGCTGTTGAACACGGCAGAACATAAGCTAGCCCAGCAAATGAAGACGCATACCGCGATCGCCTCGACGGCCGCAGGACGTCTTATGATTCCTAGATCGCCGTTTTCAGAGAGGGGACAGGGGGCGTCTGGTCAAGAGATCCTTCAATAAGCATCAGCACAGCACCGATGCGGCTCAGATGGCAGTTGCTTTGGATGCCAAGACGAACATTTCCAGCCGTCATCAAGTCACGAATCATTTCCAGCCGTCTTCAAGTCACGAATCATTTCCAGCCGTCTTCAAGTCACGAATCATTTCCAGCCGTCTTCAAGTCACGCAACATTTCCAGACGTCATCAAGTCGCGCAATATTTCCAGTCCGTCAAGTCACGTAACATTTCCAGCCGTCATCAAGTCATGCAACATTTCCAGCCGTCATCAAGTCAAGCAACATTTCCAGACGTCTTCTATAGGTCATTGGTACCAGCGGACGGGCTCGCAGATGGCGGTTATCGGACGGGCAGAGGCGGTTATCGCGGCAGATGACGGCTTCATCGAACTTATGTCGCGAATTTTGTCTGTCGTGCGGTGGTGGGTAAACGCTCGGTTTCCAGTCTCTGTTGCATTTTTTAGCGGACGTTCACTTGTTCTCAAATACCAACCGCACCACTGTACTTATGTATAAGAACCTTTATTAATTCCAACACACATTTACCGTTGGGTTTTCAATGCTTTACTACTACTGGCGTGGTGAGGGAGGCGAGGAATGTGTGGTTTAAGCTTCCTTTTCCAAGGGAAGCACTCCATGGTTACGTGAAATCCCGTGCCTGAGCCGAGATTCGAACCCTAATGTCCCAGCTGCAAGGCTATCACGCTAACCAGTACGCCATGGAGCCCCTATGAGATAAACATGGGGCTAACAGACCCATGAAGTTCTGATACACATTTTACTCTGAATGAGTTGAAGAATAGCCTGTACAATCGACCTAAACCTCGTTGCTTAATTCAAAACTTCAGGCGTTCAATATAGGCAACCGTAACGCAACAGCAGCAACAGTGACAGCAGCAACAGTGACAGCCGCAACAGTGACAGCCGCAACAGTGACAGCCGCAACAGTGACAGCCGCAACAGTGACAGCCGCAACAGTGACAGCAGCAACAGTGACAGCCGCAACAGTGACAGCCGCAACAGTGACAGCCGCAACAGTGACAGCCGCAACAGTGACAGCCGCAACAGTGACAGCCGCAACAGTGACAGCCGCAACAGTGACAGCCGCAACAGTGACAGCCGCAACAGTGACAGCCGCAACAGTGACAGCCGCAACAGTGACAGCCGCAACAGTGACAGCCGCAACAGTGACAGCCGCAACAGTGACAGCCGCAACAGTGACAGCCGCAACAGTGACAGCCGCAACAGTGACAGCCGCAACAGTGACAGCCGCAACAGTGACAGCCGCAACAGTGACAGCCGCAACAGTGACAGCCGCAACAGTGACAGCCGCAACAGTGACAGCCGCAACAGTGACAGCCGCAACAGTGACAGCCGCAACAGATAACACGTACTGTTGTCAAGAGTTCAAATCATAAAATTTTACACCTCTCTTAAGGCAATCCGTTAACGTACGTGTGGTTGAATTTTAGATCTTACACCGCACTTTTAACGCATGGTGTATGAAGTGCTTGGTTATGACGTCACTGAGTATCGTATGAAACATAGCTGTAGTAGTTGCCCTAACCGTGGTGTTAAAGTCACGCATGTTACAAATATGCCTATTTATTCATGTTCGTTTATTCAGGTTTAGTTGTCAGGTTCATTTCTTCATTCTTATTACTCACGCTTAAATGTTTTTGTTTATTACTCACGGTTAAATGTTCATGTTTATTACTCAAGTGTGTTTATTCATGAGCCGAGTTCACGGTACGTGAGTGATGGTTTTTGTTTTAATTTAGGAGGTCGGACCGCTCCTGCAACGCAGACGACCGTCGTGTTTCAAGGCTGTCATAAAAATTGACGCTAAATAACGAGGGAAAAAACTTCTTGCAATATTTTCTGCACGACCATGATCTCAGTAAAAATTACAGACAAGGATTTCTTTTGACAATTATAGGATAAGTAAAATAAGCGAAGAAAAAGTTCAACAAAGAAATCAAAATAGGAAATAATAACACCAAATGAATAATGAGTAACAAAAAGTAGTTTAAATACCATAAATAAATCGTTTTCTGATGATAAATCCGAGCTTTATAGTTGGAAAACACACCTAAGCGAAGTACGACAACATGAGCCGTGTCATTTTTCTCGGCAGCGAGTTTCATCACAAGACTTATCAGTGGGCGCCAGACGTGCGGTGAAAGCTGCTCCTCGTCGAGGTCTCGCGTCCAGTCCGAGTCTCCGCACAGCAACAATTCAAGGCAAGAAGCAGGTATTTTAAGGAGATTTTACCCCAAAAGCTATTACAAAATTAGTTCTTCCATTTAAGGTTGATGCCTAAGGAAGGAAAATACCTAATACAAGACCTGAAGAATTGGATGGTGGCAGGTGGACTAGCAGAACTACGCTCTGGCACTCGATCTCTCTCTCTCATATCAAAGTGAAGGTGAGGGAAAGAGAGGGAGAATCGAGGACCCAGCGAGGCAACGAAATTTCCCCACCAGCACACCCCGCTCCCCACTCAACCGAAGCCCCAGCCCCAGCCATAGCCCCAGTGGCACTCAAAATTTGGGATTACCAAGTTTTCACGACTTGTTTTTATTTATGGCGACTTCTCCACGGGATTCATAGGATGAATTTTGTTTTGCAAGCTAACAATATTACGACTTGGTATTCAACTTGTGAATAATTATATGATTACAAATCTAGTGAAACTCGTCAGTGCGTCTACAGCGTGCGGCCTAATTACGGCAGCACAGTTTTAAGACTAAAAAATTTGTTTATCTTGGTGTCATGATAATAATTTATAGTTCATTCTGAGGTTAATTATGTCAAATTTTCCATTCCAGTTATAAAATTTAGGATACTATGTCGTCTAACAGCTGTCGATCGAAATAGTATCGTATCCCTGTAAAAGAAAGGTAAAAGTTATTCCTCGATCGTAAAAATGTTGAAAGTTCGTCATTAAAACTTTGACTACGATTCTCCACACAGGTAAAATTACTTGCCGACAAATATTTCTACTGTGAATTTAAAAATGAAGGATTTTGGTTTCATAAATTTGGTTACTCTATTAATTTTTTTTTCTAATCAGAACTAGCTTATTCGATTGATGAACACAAATTTGACGAAAATTCGAAAATTTGTATTTACACATGATAGTGCTTTGGTTACATTAGGTTAGGTTAGATGATCGCGTGCACCATATATGACCCACTCCGGAGGCTAAGTCTTAAGCGGTAGAGAAAGTTTGGAAATATTTCGAAGAAGCTGATATCGACAAGGCCAAGGCAAAAGACGCTCGGTTCGAACATCTCAACTCGTCAAAAACACGCGAAAAAATTGAGAAAAATCCTCGTGCAAAGATATTGGCCGCAGAGGTAAGTAGAACTTGAACTCGTCAACTCTTAAAGGAAATTATCGAGCCCGAGGCACGTGAAGCACGAAGTATCAACCATTCATGCAGGAGTGAGGCTTGGCAGACGACGACATATCGCCGACCTTATTGTGGAGGGCGTGCTGCCCAATTTGATCGTCACAGATACGTCGAAATTCAACGTTCAACAGTCTCAGCCGTCAAAAAACTAAGCTCGGGGCAGGGAGGGTCAGTGAAGTGCACAGCAGCGAATCGACGTCAAGCTTCAGTGTCTGTTATGGTTCAGGGTCTGTTATGGTGTGGGCTGCTATAGCTACTACTGTTTCTCTTTTTCGTTCCTTCATGGGTTAGGAATAACAGCCAGCGTTACACTTCCGACATCCTCGAAGTAGAGCTGTTACCGTGGGTACAGGGACACTTTGAGGATGTGCCATGGACCCTCCGCTGTATTGCACGGTTGAAAAATGACACGGAGTAGGATTCGGGCTCACATTCCGGCGCTCAGCAGCACAGATGAATGGCCCTCACGGAGTCCGGATCTGAACCCGCTTAATTTTTATGCGTAGTCTATCTTAGAGCAAAGTCTGCAGATCTTCTCATGCATCGCTGGATGATCTGAAACCTTAACTGCGTCACCAATGCGCTCTGGTCGCACAAGACACGCGGCGCGCTGCTTGTGGAGCCTCCCAAACAGGACTTGATGTCATCAAAAACTACGGAGACCATATGGTTGAATAAACATTTTTCAGCGTTCGGGAGGTATCGTATACTTGTAATTTCATATATCAAAGTTGTTTTTCGCCGGTTTTTCAGAAAGACACCTCACAAAACCTGGGTTGCCATCATTTGGACGCATCCTAGATACTCTTAGCGTATTTTGCGAGGATATTTTTTAGCGTACCCTGGATACTCTTCGCATATTTTGCGAGAATATTTTGGCGTACCCTGGATACTCAGCGTATTTTGCGAGGATATTTTGGCGTATCCTGGATACTCTTAGCGCATTTTGCGAGAATATTTTGGCGTACCCTTGGATACTAGCTTGAGCCAGTTTACGATGTACGATGAATCTAAAATCAGGTGCAGCCAATTTGAGCGGAATAGAGGTAAGTTGTAATACACAAGGCGATGCGAATACTCCTCAGAGGGTCACACTTTGATGAGAAATCATCCAGGGTTATCAGCCAGAGCTATAACAATAATATTTCAAACATCGACCGCGACCATCTCGAGATAAGGAAGCTGCAAGTATCTCTGATAGCGGTCGGCAGTTTTCAAAGTTAAACTTGGAGGCGATAATTTGGGGATAAGTGCTGTATGTTAATATGTCAAGGGTTATACATATTACAATCATTACAGTAATATCGATGATGACGCTAAGGGTGCCGTTAACGCTGATAATTGCGTTATTTTCTGATGATGACTTTTACGAGGAGCAGCGACACTCAATAATGCAAAGACCGCCATCCTCGGAAGAGAAAATACCTAAAAAAAAACATCGTGTTTCCCTCGTCCCCTACACCTAAAAAGGTGCACGCTGCAACACCTATAAAGGTGCACGCTGTAACACCTATAAAGGTGCACGCTGCAACACCTAAAAAGGTGCACGCTGCAACACCTAAAGAGGTGCACGCTGCAACACCTAAAAAGGTGCACGCTGCAACACCTAAAA
>VOMN01022218.1:0-21412 GCA_014899125.1 Orchestia grillus | reverse complement strand
GATTCGTTTGTTTTGATAAACGTTTCCACAATGAAAGCGCGATGCTCACCTGTCCAATTCACGGCAGCAACTGAAAAACGAAAAACAATTGCATTATAAAGAAACAAAACAAAATGGCATTGTGTGAAAAAATGACATATGTACTTTTCGAAATATAAACACTTCTTTGTTTCCTTACTTTATTTGCCTTTTATTTTAAGAATGTGTCGAATCATTTTGCTTGACCCTTTACTTGAGCAGCGTCTGCTTGTTGTGGAGGGGAGGCAATCAGGTTACCTGAGCTTGTGTAAGCCTGCAGCGCCGGTCGTGAGGCTGCTGGACAAGAAGCATATCAGTGCACCCATTCTTCTTATATTGTAGGCTGGCTAATGCTGAGGTGTACGTTTTTATTCTGTATCTGCAATGAAGTCAACTACTGATGGACTGACAACACTTTTCTGTTTCAATCTATATCCTTGAGAAGCATGTAAATATCGTCAATTGTGTTCTTCGTTTCAGTTTCAATCCATATGCGTGAGATGCGTGTAAATATCGTCTGATTGTTGTTTTCATAGTACCACACCCGTCGAATTCTTTTAAATACTAGAAGGGTTAATGGGGATATCTTCTTTAACTACCGGTTATACGCGGTCTGTTCTCGGAGAGGTGTGGTGCCGGTGTTTTGTCTTGTGTAGCATCGCTAACTACTTGGTGTTTCTGAGTAATGTGAACGCGCTGCAAATTTTCCCGTGCTTCTCCTTACCGGAGTATTTTTGATTTGAGCTTAGTTGGTACTTTTCCTAGTGGTCATTTTCTCTTTTAGAAGTAGCGAGCTTTCATTGTCAAAGCACTGTTTCATTCCCTGCGCAATGTAATCTCTCCGTATTGTAATGGGATTATTAAATGTCTTATGCATATTCCTTGGAGCTCATGCATTGCATGGTATAAAAGTAAAATTAAATATTTTGGCTTGAGTGAGCCCAAGTTGAAGTTACAGGCCACTATCTGTCTGTAAATGCGCCGTTACCAAGCACATCTGAGCTTTGCAACCGTGAGAGAGGTACTGTATTGACGTTATCATTTTGTGTCTTGAGGTGCACCGGGGACGGCTGAGTGAGCGCAATGAGGAGGTGCAGCTGAGCAACGGTAGCGTTGAGCAGGAGGTGCTGCACCACAGCAACGGGGACGCTGCCCAGCTTGCCAACGCTGTTCCCGTGCCCGCCCCACGCTTCAGGTCTTCCGACACCTGCAAGCTGCCAACCAAACCCACTGTTGCTGTCAAGGTTGGTGCAGCGAGCGCTTGCTGTGTGTCCGAACCAAGTTGGATGTGCTGGAATTTGCTCAGGATCTTTCAAGAGTCGTAGGCTTATCAATGCTTATGAACTAATGTTTCCGAACTCATCTCTCTAGTTCCAAACGTAGACATGCTTGCTCTGCTAATGTTGTGTCACTGAGACAGGAAGTAGTGCAAAGCTCCCATCCTTCATGTGCTGCTGGAATGCAAGAGCTGCAGACGTGTGTATGGGTGACAACAGGCTGAGTGGCCACTACGAGGGACGTGTAGGACTGGTGAATTGATACCTGGTGTTGTTAGTGACCACGTGAGGGATGCACTGGATGGTCAGCTGACAAACTGGTCTTAGTCGCAATATGCGAGTCATGAGGCGAATGGGAAGCACTGCCACTTTGATCGCTGCAGCCTGCTAGCTCTAAGCGTCTTGTCATGGGGTGGTTTGCCGGCTGTGAGGGCGGTATCGGTGTAGCCGAGCAAGCGGACGCTAGGGGAAGGGGTCAGTTATGTGGACTAAGACCCCAAGGGTGATATGTTGATGGGTATTGTTGATCAACGCGTACGGGAAAGTATTGGCTCTAATGGCTGTTTTTTTAGGAAGAGGGAGGAGGAGGAGGTGAGCTCTCTGAATCAGACTTGGAATTAGTGTAGGACGGTGGAGAAATGTCAAATAATTATTCAAACTGAGGTGAGCGGCACTTGAAATGTACCAATTGTGGAAAAAAAATACTAAAACTGATTCTAGAATGATGTACAGCGGATGTGACATGCCAACTGCGGTATCGCCGCCGTGCTACCTCGGTAACCAGCAATGGTCCCATGCTTCATGTTTTCTGCTCTGCTCATGTGATGTTAAATTCGATGATTTCTTATAAAACTTGCTGTTCTTTTTTCCTACTTCGCTATATAACTTCGTGTGCAAGACTGATATCCTGATCAATAATAAAATTCTGCTTATATTTCGTCTTTATCGAAATTTCTGATTTTGGAGTTCTCTTAATGCAACCAGCTTCCGGTTGGGATGGAACATCATTGCTAGCATTTCCCTTATTTTAGCCGTAACGTGAAGCAACGCTTTTCTCATCATCATTAACCCATTCCCGTTTAATTTTTGCCAATAATTAATTCAGCGCTGGCAAGTTGGCTCCATCTATTGTTTTTGAAAACCATTAACCATTCGATCATTTATCCTGTGATTTTGTGTCTAATATTAATTAAATTTCATGAATTTTTCTCATACAGACCGCTTGAAGCCATTTCGGTATTGGCATTCCTATTTCCTGTTATTCTCTAAGCTTTCTGTTATCAAATCTGCATGCTTCATTGAAAGCTTCAATTTCTCCTACCCGCGCACAATTCGACTCACCGTTCGTGTTGGATACCTAGAGCTCTCCAACACAGCACTTTGCAGCTGTGATATTCGAAAATTTGTCTTAAGTTGACTCGAAGGACGCAACGTTTCCGAAACGCTAGAAATCTTGACACACTAGTCTAATTTATAGATAGAGCTACCACTAAAAGTTTGAAATGCTCATTTGTTTGGAGATTTATTAACTCAACATTTTGTTTGCGTTGTGCCATCTACGGAAAATACGGCAAAGTTTTCACATGAGTTATGATTATACCTGCACCCTTATTTCTCTACGCGTTTTTCCTAACGACCTAGGCTATCGGCTGCCTGTTCATTTAACTTATCAACAATGATCCAACGGGTCACGGGCGATCCATTCTAATTTTATGTGCTCTGCGTTGCTAACATTGCCACAGCCTAGCATGGCTGTGCCCAAACCTGCCCAGCGCTCGAGTGTTAGCAGCAATAACAAGCAGCGCTGCAGCGGCGGCCACGTCACCAACGGCGACACTAACGGCTCGCTCTGCACCTCTTCTTCGTCCCTCGCGCAGCTCAGGAAGACTTTTGAGGCCTCCTCCGAGGTAACCGGCGTCCCCGAGCAGGGGTCGCGTCTGACTTCTAGTCCACGTGTAGCCGTGCACTCTTGCATGCCTAATTAGTCGGTCTGCATGCACGATTTCTATGGTAAATACCTTCAAAAATTTACTTTTGACATCGTTAATTCGCGGATAGTACACGAAAACGTGTTAGAAGTGATACTTCAACGAGACATAACGCGAGGGAAAATTAAACGTTGTATAAATCGACATTCACTGAAAAACAATGATAAGAAAATCAAAAAATTCTAATAATGGCCTCATTTTGAAAACATGCGAATCAAAGCTGCAGAAGTTAGAAAGGCAATGAAAAGAAACAAAGGTGCATTCTGAGCACGCCTCTGTTCTTTTTTTCATTTGGGGCCATGCAAGTTCTTTCTGTTCATTATTACTTCACGTGGTGTGATGTCTTTAGTGTTAATTTCCGTGGAAACCCATAATGTTTTGAGAACGATTTGCTGAATTGAGTGCGGGGAATAGTCGCTCCAAAAGTTTCAGTTGGCGTAAAACGAGAACATTTGATTGAATCTGTCACGAGGTCGGCTAGAAGCAATACTTGGCAGGAACGCCGTCCGAAGTTCAACTGCCTATCGGTTTTCAATTTTTTAGTTTTCCCTTTAGTAAACTAGAACAGAACAAGAAGTGGCTTCAGACGAAGTAATGAGCGACACAAAACGGCTCTCGTCATGATTGTACACGCCGAGGGACTTCAACCAATCGCAACAATGTATACGAGGTGTCGAGAAATACCCTCTTGCAGTCAATATACCTTGAATAATTTTTTGTACAGAATGTTTAATGGATTCGTAATTCGTTATTATATAGTAGGAAAAAGAAAACTTACTGTAAGATTACTCACCAGTAGCAATATTAACTCGCTGAGGGTTTGGGCGATATTCTGTAAAATGAGACTCTTGAGATACCAACCCATATCCAATCGGTTATTTGGAAGCTTTGCTGGTCGGGCTGAGCTGTGTGCTGAACTATCGTGCTTTCACCTTGAGTCATTTCTCTTTGCTCAATTACTTCTTGCTTCGGCTTTACGCATCAATTGTTTGTATAGACCTTACTAACTGCACTGTTCATGCTGTGAGTTGCTTCATTGTGTTTGTTGTGATCATCTACTTACATTTTCGTGTGGGCATTTATCTTTTACGCCACCGTCTACTAACTGATCTTAGTCGTGTTCAATCATATATTCGGTAGATAATGGTGTAAAAAGGTATCAAGTCGAAGTAAGTAAACCTAATTCGAATAACATTATTTTTAATTGCTTCATTTATAGATTATTCAAATTCCCTGGAATTTCTTCCATGTAAAATTTTCATTTACTCGATTTCACTCGAGAAAGCGCAGTAAGACGTGTTTGCTTTCCGCGGTTGTACATACAATGGGGAGAGGGCGCAAGTAATGGCTCACTTTAAAACCCATTTTTTAATGAATGTCGAGCAAGCCAACATATATGAAAGTTTGACAGAACACAAATTATAGTTAACTAAATGAAATTGTAAAAGTATGAAACTTTACAAGTAACCTGCCCTTTTCATGTACACGTAACAAAAGTGTCCAGCCATTTCTGTGAAATAACTTCCACACGATAATGATGGTATTTTTTGTAGGCACGTCGTTCCTGAATTACTTGTAGAACATTCTAAATGTTTCGCGAAGAAAATCAACTTTGATTCGCCATGGAATTACACGGTTGGTCACTGAGAAGCCGTGGTAGCATGCCGTCGTCTAAAGGACGTCATACCGAGTGTCAAAAAAGTGTCAGTCTATGGAAGTAAATTGTTCACTTGTGTTCTTGAAGAATGTCGCTTAGAAATAATTCAATGTATATTAATGTAACGTACTCTACCGATGGCTCAAGTATAAGTTCAAGGATTATGGCTCAGCTCTTTGCTTACCAAGGTCAGATGCTCCCGGGAAGACTGATCTTCGGCCTGTCGGTTTTTGATGAAGATTAAAAATAAGCCAATGATGACTCCCAAAAAATTAAAAACTGATTTGAAGCCTCTGGGACAGAAGTGAATGAAATAATCACCAGTAGAGAACTTCACAGGACTGGGATCAAATGTTTCACAGCTCGTAAAACTTCCATGTTACGCAAAAACCATGCTGCAAATCGTCGAAGTTTCGTGAAAACGACACATAGAGAAAAAATATGTATTTTAGAAAGTTATTTGGTCTGATGAAGCCACGATTTAATTTCTGGGCGTAACTCTATGTGTGCGGAGGACACCAGGAACAGTCTGGGTGAGGCAAAATACGGTCCCAATGGGGAGGCACGGAGGTGGCATTATAATGGTTTGGGGTTGCACTGATGCACTTCATGTCAGTAATGGGAAGCTGGATAGGGCCATTTCCCGTTAAATATTAAGGGAAGAGTGTCATTCTAAGTGCAAAGCATTTTTCTAAATACGCCAACGTTCGAGCAAGATAACAACATTAAACATAGGGCAAAATTGACATCCTAACCGTTTATGAAGAACAAAATCGATGTTCTCTCGTGGCCAACCTAACCCCCGGACCTCAATCCTGTTGAATATTTGTGGGGAACATAGAAGAAGACGATTCATCCGAGAAGTACGATGAATTTTGCACTGAAGAAAATATGAGTTCAAGAATGGACTCGTATACCTCCATAAGCTGGTGAACGCTTAATTTCTTCACATTAAAACCGTCTCCGAGCGATAGTTACCAACCAATGTTCGCGATTAAATATTGAACATTAGAACTGTTTTGATTAAATACTTTTGTAATGCGCCACGTATGTTTTGTGTGTATATGAGACCATATACTTGTTGAAAGAGATACTTTGTTTAAAATTTTCGGTCTATATGATGAAACGTATATTCTGTGTTCTACGTATGTTGGATGGCTAGATGTTTCATCAGCCAACTTGAGTGCAGTACTCAGTTAGCTCAGCGCACAGTATGCAACACTGCGTTTAGATTTGATTACACATTAGGTAGGCCTATGTTATCCTCTAGGCGTATTTTAATTCTCCTCTCACTCCGCATTTCGTCATCAAGTGCCCTATGGCCGACGCATTCCAACTATAAGCTCGTGTCCTTGTGGTGGCACTTGTATTGTATCTTGGCTCAGTTTAGTATAGTGATCCGCTTGGGTACAGAGAGTCTCTAGGTGATCAACGATTGTTGATTTAATTTTTGTAACGCTTCATGTACCTATAATTCGAATATATCTGGAGGTTAGGTATGTATTTCACTCCATTGTGAACAAATGGTGCCTCTCCGCCTGCCTAAACCATTTACGTAGTGTAGAAGGAACAGTCTTCTGTCTTGTACTTTATTACTCCGAACTATGGCGGGTCCCGCGCATTCTTATGGAATCGAACCGTGAAATTGAATTAAATTAATCTTATGCTTTTCTTCTAAGATAATGGTAATTAAAAAGAAAGCAGTCATGTTATTTCAAACTACAGGTGTTTCACATATTTTAGAAAATGTCAGTGGGATATTAGCTGTGTTCTTCTGATACGGGATCCCATGATTATAATGGAAACCATATTTTACTCCAGAAGAGCGATTGCAGCAAAGAGGAGCGAGCCCGCAACCTGGAGAACTCTGCTGACTCGCTGGACCAGACGGTGAGTGTTGCTGAGGTGCCGTGTCAGCCCTGCCCTTGTGACGTGCTGGTGGCCTGGCCGCGCTCTGTTCTTGGCACAGCTGTAGAATTCACCCTCCAGGTGGCGGGCTGGAATAGGCTTTTTGCAGCGCGCGTAGGGAATTTGGCCCCGTTCGGGGTACGTGGGTTGTTGTTTCCTAAAACTTTTTTTCAGCACGTGACCCCTTTCATTAGTACCGAACCTATCATGACTCCCATATTTATATGCCTTCTGACAACACTCTATTTTCAATGGGGCGGATACCTTTCAAGTATTAATAATAATCACAGCTGAAGCTGAATATGGTGCATACTGTTGAACACTCCATGACCCGCAGTTTGGAAACCACTGTTCCAAAGGATGACGAGCTTATTGGTGGTGTCAGTGCTCTTTGCCGTCACGGCTAGCATTTAACACCCCTAAATTCCAGCTTCTTTTCGCGCAATTAACTCTTACTGCTAGAATCTTCTGTGGCCGTAGTCCTCATTTTCACGCGCTCCGTTTTATTTTCTACTAATGTCCGATGCTGGAAGATGCATTCGCCGCGTGTCCACCGTTCCATCACCGTAGTGTGCGGTGCAGATCTCCCGTTATGCATAATGGTTACATATAGAGGTACAAACTTCGTTACTGGGAGTCACGTAGTTGAATCTGGGAGTCGTGTACGTATATTTCCGTCTACCTGTGATTGACGTACCCTGCTCCATCGTATGGCAATGACAATTTCCATTTATACTTTTTCGTGGCTTCCATGCGATCGTGAGTTAGATAGAATTCTATTTCTTTTTATACGATCATTTTCTTTTACACTTTTATAGCATACACTTGCGGCATGGTAGATGGTATCGTAAAACCTGCATGCGGAGACATTTCGGGTGTGTTAAATGACATACTCGATTTCAAATGTTGAATTGAATGTAAAAATTATGCTTCAAACTTTTACTATGGTCAATTTGTTGCCACGATCTACATTGTACAATTTTGTTTTTTGTAAGTCAGCTTAAGTATTCAGTAAGAACTCCATAGAATTATTTTATTTTAGACGACGAAAAGCTCCTTTTATCACGCGACGAGTTGACGTCTTAGTGCTCGGAAACGGGTGAGCGGCTGCAACCCATATGGCTCTATTGTTGTCTGAATGTGATAGTAACCTCTCTTTTGGTCCATTAGCACTTGAACTGTAAGTACCCGTTCTTCTAAACACCTGCTCAAGATGGAGAACACATTACGGCATATAGTGGCGATAAACTGTGGTTCACTGTCTAGATCTGTGGTCAGTGGTGACCTCGTTTGCTTTTTGATTTGCTTCATGGGTCTCCGAGGAAATGGCTGGGACCAGCGCCTGATTGAAATAATTGAGGAATACCCGGGCAGATGATTAGACACTAGAGCCTTGATGTGATACTTGAGAGTGTGAAACCTCTTCTCCAAGTTGTAATTTGACCTACTGGCGCGCAGGAACTTGACACTTTTTGGGCGCCTGAGCTCGCTTCAGACCCGACGATGCTGAGAACACGAGAATTATAATTTTTGTGTGGCTATACCATTGGCCCATTAGAAGAAAAGTTGGGATCTTCTGCGACTTCTAGGCTTTGAAATTTTATGTTATCGGTAAAAGATGAACAGAGAGGATCCTGAGGCGCCAGTTACGAATGGGCTAATTTTACTATTACTATTATCCACTATTAAAATTACGTACCTACTACGCCTACTATTGACCTTTGTAATAGGTTTTATTTCGAGCCGTTTTATGAATTACCTTATCTCTGTAGTGGTCTAGACGATAACCTGACCTCTTAATTGTGAGACGTAAATACGGAAGAACATAGTCTAAGCCACGGAAGCGTTAAAAAACCTGTATCGTTACTACTGTTACTACATACATTATAGCGCGACATTCTTGAACAGTTCACAAGAGATCAAAACAAATCTGAGTGCCGCATGCACCGCAACGAGTGTGTGAGTTTGTCTTGTATAAACAACCACTCCAGTGCTAGTGGGGGTCTCACTGACCACTCCAGTGCTAGTGGAGGTCTCACTCACTACTCCAGTGCCAGTGGAGGTCTCATGTAATGTATAGTATGAACGTAGTATTGGCTTCTTCTCTTATGTGTAATTTTTATTCAAAGATAACGATAGGCAAATATTGAAATACTTCACTGGACTATGCTCAAGGAACTGACGCGTTTGTTTGATTCAAGCACTATACAAGTTTATATATCCAAAGGTAACAAAAGACCACTCCAGTGCTAGTGAAGGTGTCACTAATCACCCCAGGAAGACGAGTCGTGCTCCAAGTTAGCGTCGCTGAGGGCGCAGTTCGAGACCCGCCAGAGCCCTGAAGACGGAGGCCAGGCCAAGAAGGACAGCGAGGTGAGCGCTCCGTACGCAATGCTTCACTTCCTAGCTAATGTCTACGAAGGGCTGTGAAAAAGTTCTCAAACACACTGTCTGAGCGTAATCATTTTTTTATGTAATACCAGTTTTTATTTACGCCTTGGTAATCTGTTTGCAGCGGTTAATTACGTTTTATAAAATTACTGGGGCAAACTTTACACCCTTGGAAGTTCTGGGAGTCGCCTGAAACTTCCTGTTTTCCCCCCCGGGTATGTGTGGCTATGTGAAACATGAGGCGATATCTTAAATTTCTAATCTTCAAAGCTGGTCGATTTTGTTTGATAACTTACGATGTGAGAGCAACATCCACTATAGTACATACACACGCTGCATAAGTTGCCGTAGTTCATGTTGTGTACACTGACACCACTTTTTGTGCTATGTTATGTTCATGCTTTTAGTATTCTTTGTCACTCTGCAGTGAAGTATCAAATTAATGACTTCAGCACTGTTTTGTCAGAGTTCTCTGTAAGAATGAAAACTTTTTGGGGAGAGATTTTATTTGCTATTCCAGCTGCTACGCGTTTCTTGTGTACACTTCGATGCAGTATCTGGTTTTGAGTCTGATTCTAAGTGCTGTAAAGAATATTCAGTAACTACCAGTGTTACTATGATATTAGATCAAATTATTATTCGTAGTTTGGGATTGGGAGCTAATCTGAGTGTTGTTTAGCCTCAATTTTATAGATACGAGCTACATCCAATTTTCTGCCCCGAGTTGCATATTATGAAGAAAAAAGAGCCTCAACGAATATAATGGCAACAAACTAGATGCAAGGTCTGACGCTAGGCTGAAAATTTATTCTACCTATCAAATCAGTTGCTGGCGGCTACTGCGCTTGTGGAAAGAATGAACGTGGTATTCGCTGCTTCTTTTACGTGCAATTTTCCTTCAAAGTAAAGTGTAATCGGTATAGAAATATTTGACTCAAAATACCATGCTTAAGGAATTGATGCGTTTGTTTGATTCAAGCAATACACAAGTTTCGACTTTCCATAAGTAACAAAAGAGGGTCAGTAAAGTTCGTGCAACAAGAAAGAAGCAACAACCTGCATATGATATACACTGTTATCAGAGGCATTTAAGAAAGTTGAAGCAGATGTAATTGTGATGGTGTTCATCCCAGGTTGACCCCTCAGGGGGTATAGGATAGGCCATAGGCAATAGAGGTAGGTTAGTTAGGTTTGTCTATCCTATGCTATGGGGACTAGCGCCCCCAGGGGAGCACCGCTAGGCTACCTCAGCTTTAGATAGGCCTTCGGGACTTCTATCTTTCGTGCCCACTTTGCTTCCTTCCGTTTTCATTCCTTCTTCGCTATTTCTTATTTGTCTTTTCTTCCTCTTCCTTCTTAACTTGCTGTTTCTATGCGCAGGGGATCTTGTGTGGGAACACACCCTGTGCATAGATTCCCCGTTCTCCTAAGTCCATACTAAATGGTCCCTACTCTTTCGATGCGGTATAGCCCTCGAGGCCGGTGCATTGCGTCTAACCCCAATAATAATAATAATCATCCCAGGTTGATGGCGAGGGGGACGAGGTGGTCACGCCCCACGGCAGCGTGTTGCTCAAAGCAGCCCCCGCTTCTCCCTCCGCCCTGCGCCGCCATACCGCCTCGCGCACGCGCTCCTTCCGTAAGTCCGCGGTTCCAGCACTCAGTTGAACTTTTTCGCTGGGGTAGCCAGGATTTTAGCCGCTCGTGTGGTGGATGGTCCAATGGGCAGCCAAAATTATTGGATGCTTCTGCAGAAAATTTTGACTGGGTACCTGTTGCTTGAGCCGGACACTCCCACTCAATTAAGTGGTGGCGTTTGGTGGCCTGCTGGATGTGGGCCACACGGTCTTCCTTGGTAGAGTGTGGGACTGTTTGGTGCAGAGCAATAACTCCAAGTTATGCATTTGGTTTTGTTACCTCGACCTGGAACATTTGAGGCTAGTGGAGGCGTCAAATGCGACGTAGTGCAAATTCTGTTCTTCAGTTCGATGATTACCAAATTTTTCAGCTAGTATACCACTGGAAAATTGAGCTGTCTGTCTTCTATGCGGTTCAAAATGGCGTGTGCGTTTTCACCGTAGATTTTATATAAGTAGAAATGTATTTACTGTTGTTCCTATTTTCATTTCTATTTTTTCTATTTGTGAGAAATCAGGAGTTTTGAGATTTTTAAAAAATTGGACAAGTCCCGTTGTTGCTGTGAGGGAAAGTAGAATTGGATGGATTGAATGTAGGGTAGAAGCCCCTGAAGTTGGATCACTTCTGATGGTGTCATTACAGCAGCACACACAGGGGAATGGTCCCAAGGTGCTCGGCCCTGTAGCCGCAGAGTTAACCGCTTTCAAAGCCATGGTTCCAGTTATCTCTGCCTAGCCTTATTCTCTCATTGGCTACCTATGAGCCAATTGCATTCTTGAGCGACGCTATAAAAATATTGCTCTTTTTACCGTTGGTTCGTTTTTCTTAAAAATGATGAGCAATGTGTAAAAGGACATCGGAACTGCGAGGGTGTCTGCAAAAAAAATAGAAGTCATGTGAAGTAATGACATCATTTAAATCTAAATCCGTACTATTTAACCAATTGTTCATTGCCAATCTAGTTTTTTAGTTTTGAGTTACAAGCTTTAGAGGGTACGGCCTACTAAGAATTAAAGCATATTTGATATTCGTTTTGTTAAAATTGTCTCTCTAGATTGTAGTAGGAAAGGATTTTCTGCATTTAATGAAATTAAATGAGCTGAAATCCGCTTCATACTACACGAATTATCGATATTTTGCAAGAAGATACAGTACATTCTTGTGAGGTACTATCAAATGTGAAATATGTATAACGGTTCTTGAGTGATATGTACCGGTGCAGTAGAGTTATTGATTGGTACCTAGTGTCGTGTATATAAGTTTAGTAATCGCTGCCGTGGGCTGTCATGAGCTCTCCTCAGCAGGCTTGCGAGGGGCAATAGGGTAAGGTTGTCTCTGTCGAACGCTATGGGGGCTGGTGATCTCAGAGGGCACTTTTAGGTTACCTTAATTATAGATTGGCCTTTGGAACTTCTGTCGTTCGTGCCTTCTTTACTTCCTTCAATTATTACACCTTCTTCACTATCTCTTTTTTGTCTTTTCTCCCTTTTCATTCTTAACTCGCTGTTTTAATGCGCTGGGTTCCTTGTTTGGGAACTCGCCTTGTGTATAGATTCCCCATTTTCCACTGTCCGTACTTAATGGTCCTGTCTTTTTCAGTGCGATATGGTGTGTGTCACTAAATATGATTGCTGTTGTATCGTCTTGGTCTCGGATAGGGTAAATGAATTTGGATAGAATAATAAAAATAATAATGATGTGTCATGGGCACTTGCTGAATATACACCACCGCTGTTTTAGAGACTCGTTTATGTATTTCAGTTACAAAAGTATATAGGTGGGCCATTGGGTATTACATGAAGTTGCACTTCCAATAGTTCACTGCTGTGCAGCATTCTGCGAGCGCCTGCCGGAAGAGCGCGTGTTTAGGTTTGCGTTACATTCTCTTGCCACTGAGCATCACTTGCGCAGGTCGCATCTGCAAGTTCCGGCACCTGAAGGGCACAGCTGGGCACCGCAGCGCGCACATCGAGAACCTGCGCGACCTGAGTCGCACCACGCCTGGCGAGAGCGACGGCATTGCATGTAGGTGACGGTTTGACACCGAGGCTCACCCTAGGACTCTCACTTAATTCAGCCCTCCAATCAATGGATGATGTACTTTGTAGACATCCTGTTCCTGATTTTGTTTGTCTCTTCTGTATCTGTAGGACTTATTCCGTTAGTCTCTTCTGTATGACTGATTCTGTTCGTCTCTTCCACTTGGCTGATACTGTTTGTCTCTTTCATTTGACTTATACTGTTTGTCTCTTTCATTTGGCTGATACTGTTTGTCTCTTTCATTTGGCTGATTCTGTTGGTCTCTTCCATTTGGCTGATTCTGTTTGTCTTCCATTTGGCTGATTCTGTTTGTCTCTTTCATTTGACTGATTCTATGTGTCTCTTCAATGGTACTGGTTTAAAATGCCTCTCCATGTTAACATAAGGGTTTTCTTTAGTATTGTAGAATCCCTTTTCAGATAAAAAATTATTCTCTGTATCGAAATTTGTTAACTTATATGGGTTTTACAATTCCGGTGTATTACGCATTCAAGTTTTCGTTGACAAATACAAACGAATTCCATAAATGCTAAGGTTTCACTGTTTCGCGTGACAAACTGAGGATTGGCGTTAATTTTAATAGGCAATTGATGCATGCTATCAAGTTCTTACGTCTAGAGTTCTGATGTTTTGAGGAATTGTAACTGTGGACTTGAACCCTCTTGTAAAATCATTGTTGTATAAGTTACAATGTCAAGCGTATTTTTTATTTCTTGACTCAGTTATAACACCGAGGAGCGTCCTACAGCTCGAATACGTTCATATGTGTCTGTAAGTGAGCTCATTCTTCTTGAAAAAAAGCAATAATGATTTTTCTTTGCTTTGCCAATGTGGGCTGCAGATATTGAGTGTGAGATGAGACGATGTGGTACAGGCAACGGCATGTTGGTTTGTTACAGATTTGTGTGTCACCAGGTAACAGCGTGTACGCGTGTCACCAGGTAATAGCGTGTTCGTGGCGCTGCCGCTGACGGGGGCAGGTGGGAAGGTGTCGGTGCTGCAGCATCAGAAGGGCGGTCGGCTCCCCGACGGCGTCATCCCAGCCTTCCTGTGTGGCGCAGGCGTGCAGGACTTTGCATTCCATCCTTTCGATGAGCACTCCCTCTTTATTGGTGAGGAGACTGGCTTTTGCTGTGAACTCCTCTTAATTGGTGAGGAGACTGGCTTTTGTTGTGCACTCCCTCTTTATTGGTGAGGAGACTGGCTTTTGTTGTGCACTTCCTCTTAATTGATGAGGAGACTGGCTTTTGTTGTGAACTTCCGCTTAATTGGTGAGGAGACTAGCTTTTGCTGTGAACTCCCTCTTAATTGGTGAGGAGACTGGCTTTTGCTGTGAACTTCCTCCGAATTGGTGAGGAGACTGGCTTTTGTTGTGAACTCCCTCTTTATTGGTGAGAAGACTGGCTTTTGTTGTGAACTCCCTCTTTATTGGTGAGGAGACTGGCTTTTGTTGTGCACTTCCTCTTTATTGGTGAGGAGACGTAACTCCGCATGTCACAGATTAATAGTATTAGATGCTAGTCCAACTCCTCTAGTGTAGAAACGCTGCAAATTTATTAAAATTTAGTTTATTTCTCAGTATATTTTTTATAATTTTATCATATTTCATTACTAGTGTGTCACCTGTAGTACAAATAAAATTGGATAGGAATCTATTGTCCAGTTTCAAATAAATTTGTTTGAAATCTGAACAGCTTGCCGTCCTTGTATATTACGTACCTGAATTGGAAGTATGGTATTATTTTCTATTTTGTTTCTGAGTTTTTTCAGTATAGAAACATAAAGACGGCTTGAAATCAATAAGAGTTACTAAAAAAGTGATAATTTAAGAAAATTGGTACCGTATGACTTGGAGAATTAGCTTTTATGCTCCTTGTCTGTATGCTTGGAAATTTTTCTTCTCACAATAAAGTAGCTGTTGGCTGTAACTTTTCTTCTACCTCCTAGTGCGTGTTAAGCATTCGAAGATATACGGAGAATATTTTACGTTCATCCTTGGAAACATGCATAAGTAAAAATACAGATTTATTTCCACGTCTTGAAACGAGGCCTCCAAGCATTGGCGGGTTGCGCAGCTGTGAGCTCGTGTCGAGCTGCTCGATGGTGGCTCCCCGCTTGCGTGCCCCAGCTTCACTTGCGCTTGATGAAATGCCTGAGCTTAATATCTCAGATATTTCTATAGTTATAGAAAATATACCTTATCGATGCACAAAATGTCAAATACAGATTGTTTGTTAAAATTGCTTTGCAAAATTTGTATGCTTTTGGATCTAATCTTGATGTCGTAGACAATTTCAGCGTTTCAGTTAAGAGTTGGGTATGATTGAAAGTTCAGTGTGATTTTTTGAAGTGCGTCATGCCTACGGTTCATTAACTAATGAACTACCGAGACGGATGTGCCAGGTGCATTCCATCTTCTGTATTTTTTTGATGGTACCAAGGGAAATTGGAGGGTCTGTGAGCTATTTGATTTTGCTGCGTCATGGCTCAGTAGAAGTATACTAATAAAATGTCAATTATCTCGACGCTTCAGCGGATGTAGTAAGCGCTATCGTGGCAAGCAAGCGACACATCTTCGAACATTAATTTTATGGAAAGTGTTTTCAGTGAGAAAATTACTCGTCAAAAAATTCTAAGCTAACGTTGTCCTATCTCACTTGCGTTCCCGGAGAATTGCTGTAGCTCTTGGAAGTCCTTTTTCCATTTTTTGGTTGAATTTTGTTCTCTGTAAAGGTTCTATTGTTCACAGCCAACCTGAAAAAACTCGCTCTACATCTCCAACTGATATAAAACGTTTTCTTTCTCTGTGAATTTTAGGAAACTCATCAAAGTTTCTTCTTACCGCAAGATAATAACCTTGCAATAAGAACTTTAAATTCATTTGGTGATTCTCAGAGACTGTATGCTTTAAGGCCGTGGAGCTTGATGATATTTTGTCTTTTGTTTTCATTATCTCTCATATTTTTGTCTAATGCTGGAGATAACTCGATGAACTCCTTCTTGGCAGTCTCAAAGTTTGCCCCTTGCTCTCGAAAGCCAAGTTGTATGGAGACCGCCCAATGCTGACCGTAAAACTCGTTCGTGGTTTTGACATTGCTTTATAAAATTTCTATGGAGGGGTCAGAATCGTATCATGTGTTGAGGCCTAACACTTGCTTCAAATGAACAGTTAAACTCCACTGTGGAGGGAAGACTAGTAATCGATGCTGTTCCGCAGAAAACCCGTTTGCTCGCCTCCACTGTTAGTCAAATGTAGGTGGGAGTATAATTTTTATGATGAACTTATTTTTTCTCTTTGAGATGTTAGTGCCACCTCAGTTACGTGGTGCAACATGAAGCTCTAGTGATTACACAACTCGTGGCTACAGATCCTTTACCTGGCTGAGCTGGTGAACGTCTTATGTGTGTGTGTGTGCGCAGGATGTGACGACGGCAAGGTGCAGCTGTGGCGCATTCCTGATGAGGGCCTCCAGCATTCCAGTAATGAGCCTGAGGCCGTCCTGTACCACACGTCTGACAAGGTGACTACTGTGTTAGGCTACGCACGTCTGACAAGGTGACTACTGTGTGGGGGTTCGCACGTCTGACAAGGTGACTACTGTGTGAGGGTTCGCACGTCTGACAAGGTGACTACTGTGTGGGGGTTCGCACGTCTGACAAGGTGACTACTGTGTGGGGCTACGCGCGTCTGACAAGGTGACTACTGTGTGGGGCTACGCGCGTCTGACAAGGTGACTACTGTGTGGGGCTACGCGCGACTGACAAGGTGACTACTGTGTGGGGCTACGCGCGACTGACAAGGTGACTACTGTGTGGGGCTACGCGCGTCTGACAAGGTGACTACTGTGTGGAGCTACGCGCGTCTGACAGTGTGAATGCTGTTCAAATATTGAATTTGAAGTTCCTGATCCACTGCATAGCCTGCGAGTCCATGAAAAGCCTAGTCAATGAAGCCCTTACTTGATCAGGAGATAATCCTACGGCACTGGTTGCCTGCCGTAGAGCAGGGGACCAGTGCGGCTGTCGTCCGTTGTAGGGGATGGAAAGTTCAGTGCAATGTGCACTGTAATGCTTTAGTCGTGACTGACATGGAGTGCCTCCAGGTGACGATGCTGCGATTTCATCCCCTGGCTCGGGACGTGCTCGCCGTCGTGTATGGGGACTTCGTGGTGAGACTGTGGGACCTGCAGCAGCAAGCCGTCACTATTGAGCTACAGCCTCATCCTGACCAGGTGCGAGTCTGCTGTCTCCGTCTCTTGTTGACTCGTTGCTTTGCTTTAAAAGCTACCGTACGATAAGTACGTCGTGTTTGCTTGAATATTTGCCTGTAAAAACTTGTCATGCGTAAGCTTACATCACCTGAATTTTTCTGATTGTATGTATAACTAACTTTTCTGAATGTATAACTAACTTTTTTCTAACAATTTTTAATGTTCGTTTTCTCTTCATGGATTACAATAGCAGAGGCTGCGGAACTCAATGTATTTATATCCTACGACTATGTTTAATAAAGTATTCGGCTGTCTAGAAATTTCATTATCTTCATTGCAAACTCCTTGAACTACTTTATTTGCAAAAATAGTGATCAACTAATCAAAGTGTGTTCACTGCATGAATTTTGGTACCAAGGGTGTTTGTATATGATGGGATATATCCATATTATATTCATCATAATTATTGAAATAACTCACATTTTTGAAGTAATGATGGGTGTGAAATGGAAAACTCTCGCTTTTTGTGTAGCCATCAGAGTTATTGCTCGTCCTCGGCGGTGAGGGCAGTTTGCCTCCATCCAATGGTAATGGAGGGCATTTTGGTGAAGGCACGACTTGTAATAACGTTCCTGTGGCAGGTGTTCTCGGTGGCGTGGTCGCCGTGCGGCGTGTACCTGGCCACTCTGGCGCGTGACGGCGCCGTGCGCGTGTTTGACCCCCGCAAGAGTGGCGGCGCGTGCAGAGAGGGGCCTTCGCATCAAGGCGTCCGGGGAGGCAGAATCCTCTGGGCCCTGGATGGAGCCTTCATCATAACCTGCGGGGCTTCGAAGTGAGATCCTCTCCTGTAGCTGCTATATTGTAGTTCTGTGGCTGTCTTTTTTGAGCGTCGGTTGTTGTATTGTATTCAGGAAAATCATGTGTCAAGCGAGAATTACGTGTGTTTATACAGGATTCTTTCCTCGTTAACTAAATTTTTCCAACTGTCTTTACACGAGTACATAATTTGATTCTTGAATATTGAATTAGAAGAAACAGTTACAAGGCATTCAAGTCTAGTGCCTTCAATCATCAAGAGATTTATAGTTAATGATCTTTTTTACTGGTAGCTCTATAAGGATTCTTGTACACGTCTTGGTGTATTTTCTTACTGTCAATAGTTTTTCGACATGGAGCGAAGATTGTTACAGGAGCTCTAGAGATACTTACAAGAATACGGTCAATGACATCGGAGTTAAACCACAATAGATTTGCTGTGGAATAAATAGACATTTGTGTGCTGCTGGGACTTATTATTTTCCCATTACTGTGTCCCTAGAATCTTTTTGTCTTTGCTCGACTCTTATCTATTTGGACCTGAAAGTGCGCAGTCACCCCGCGACTCCAATAGTTCTCAATATTGAAATTTCAAGCGAGGGCTAGGTTAGCCATTCCTGTACATTTTAATCTAATGTTCTTTATCTGCACTGGCCAATTACACTTATTTATTGTAAGTTGGCGACACTTAGTTACCGACTCATTATAGAGTACTACTGACAGTTACCGACTCATTATAGAGTGCTACTGACGCTCCTGCATTGCAATAAATTTG
The DNA here is from genome assembly GCA_014899125.1 of Orchestia grillus. Classification (NCBI taxonomy): domain Eukaryota; kingdom Metazoa; phylum Arthropoda; class Malacostraca; order Amphipoda; family Talitridae; genus Orchestia; species Orchestia grillus. The sequence goes on along the minus strand of VOMN01022218.1, from coordinate 2,693 downwards.
TTGTATTGGTTGAAGACGTTGTACTTTCTAGCAATGAGTAGAGGGCCTCAGCCTTCTCTCGGAAATAGGGAGGACATGTCTGAAGTGTCCTTTCTTGTCAGCTTATCATGTTGCCTCTATTCTTCAAGCGCACACTTGTCTTGTCGATTTGAAATCATTACCTGTATCGGTTTTCGAATGACTTTCTAGTGCATTTACTGTACGTTTCTAAGTGAGCATTGATGTTCAATTTACTTTGTGTTTCTCGTAGAGAAGATTGGCGATATTTTTGTGACCTAATTAATTTTGCTGATAGATTTTCCTTCTCGTTGTCTTCTCAGTGACACTATTGAAATATTGTTGTTGCTCAAGTCAAATAATCTCTACCTTCAGCATACAGGCTGACCCAGACCTTCGTCATGTCAGCATACAGGCTGACCCAGAATTAAGATACGAACTTATTTAATTTCTAAATGAGTAAAAAATGTTTTCAATTTGATAATATAATGTGAATAATACACAAATACTTATACTGTCATGATATTGATTTTATATTACCACCTATGCTACGAATATGCTAGCTTGTCACTGGCGTTTGTAGCGTTTGTTTTGTAGCCCCCTTCAACGTTGGAGTATGGATTGCGCCATTTCTCTTGGGAGGTCGAGACGAGACCTACAGTGAACACTCGTGGACCGAGGACGTCAATGTGGTGCGACTTAGCTCGCTTAGAAGCCCTCTTCATTAGTATATATATGCAGGAGCACATTCGAAAATTGGGAGTCAGTTTAGTTAAAACTTCAAAGGTTAACTAGTTGGATTTTCTTCATTTTGATTTCCTGTGGTTGTGGGTTGCAAACTTATCGTTTTAGTTTCATCGATGACAAACTCTTAATATCGCTAGAATTCTATTGGATTCCCATCTTGATTTGAGGTCTTTTTCTATTTTCAATGCTGAGAGTGTGGTCATTTTTCGATTTTAAAAGCGTTTCTAAAGTAGAACGTCTTTATCGCTCTCATTAGCAATGAAATTGACGAGAACTGCGGACACCTCATTAAGAGCCATCGGTTTAATTTTTTTATTATGTTTTTGCAAAAGCCCTCACACTAGTGTTATAATGTGCTGCAAAGCGGTTTGTATTGTGCATTAAAAAACACTGTGTACGGTTTTTTTATACTTTTATTGGAGACATTAAAAGAGTCGCACTATAAATGTTGCATTGGGGCAGGTCTTCACAACGCGAAGTGAGCGTGTACCGCAGCAGCGATCTGAGCGCTGCCCTCACAACACTGCCTCTCGACCAGAGTCCTGCCATCCTCATGCCTTCCTATGACCCCGACTCCAGCACGCTCTTCCTCACTGCCAAGGTGATACGTGTGCAGTGCTTTTACCTTGGTACTTCAGCTTATCTTTGCTGTTGTTGAGTTCGTACTTTGTATGTAGCTTGAGCTTTTCTTAATTGCAAGGCGAGGCCCGACTGTCTGCTGCACTTGTAAAACCCACACAGCATGTACAGTCGAACCTTCGTTTTTTATGCGAGCTTTTGTCCCATTCGATTTTCGACAGATTGTCTTATCAGAATTAAGTATGTCGGATTTTGTACATTCTTCCTATTTCGTTTTCTCCCGTTTGTCATACATTCATTTTTTGAGATGATTGATCATGAAAGCCGAGGCTCCACTGTATTTTAGTTTCAAAACTGGGTTCATTTTCGAGTAAGTATTAGGAAGCAGCATTAGAGAATATTGAGAAATTTTATGCATATTATTCACCATAAATATTAGCAGATTTTGCAAGACTAACGTGCATTTCTCTTGAAATGGAAAAAGTATTATCGGCCTGAAGAAGCTGAACACTCTTCTTTCATTTTTCATCATTGTATAGAAGTTTTTTGTGGAATTAATACGCTTCCGATTTTAGTGTGGATTTATGTTGAATAAAAATGGAAATTTCTTCCTCGGCTAGTGGCTTTAAAATGCCTAGATTTGAAATATTCGATTTAACTATTTTCAGTATTCTTTTTTCCATCACTTTCCTTATGAATTGCTTTGAATGAAATTCCTCAGCGCAGAATTATTGGGGCTGTGTCATAAATCACCCTTTTCTGTGTTGCCTATTCATATGAGCAGTCCAGCGCGACTTCGACTGGCTTACCACATCACCACACTTGTTGATGTAAGCCGTGCCAAAACTTAACCTCATGCACTTCAATAGGATTTTCACCCTCGAGTCCTGAACCTATGAAAAAATTTCGAACTTTATTTTAAACTTCAGAATCGTTTTGTTTAGGGTATCAATACTCAACACCAGTAGCACGTAATATCGAATTTGTTTTAAACTATAACGATCATGCTTCACAGATCACACGCACCACGAAACACTTTCATGATTAGTAAATATTAATAAATAAACGGGTTGCCTTTTAAAGTCTCGCAAATAGCTATCAACAATCTAAGTTTCAATGGCTAATTTTAACGATTGGTCTATCAGTTCGTGTGTTGCTGGACACGATGAGTCGCATGCTCGGTGCACCCAGGGACTCGTCACGCTTCTCTATTTAGAAAATATAAATAGAATAACCATATTGTTCGAAAATTGGGCCGGGACTGAGGTATCCATTAGTACAGTTGGTCAAATAAGTATTCGTAACGTTCGAGAAAAAGTGTATTAATTCACTAACATCAATTGCAGGAACAAGAAAACGGCATAAAAGTA